>JAQQAE010016705.1:0-11682 GCA_029823295.1 Pseudamia nigra
TTAGAGTGACCAATTCACCTAACCCCCTAGTGCATGTTTTTGGTTGTGGGAGGAAGCCGGAGAACCCGGAGAGACACGGGGAGAACATGCAAACTCCACACAGAAAGGCCCCACCACCTGGTGTTGGGATCGAACCCAAGACCTTCTAGCTGTGAGGCACGAGTGCTACCCACTGCACCACCGTGTCGCCCAAATGTGTATCACAAGGCAAGAGTAGCTGAAGAACCACTGATTTGGGCTCTACAATTTAGACTATTAGTTAATTTTATGCATGACAATGCATTGTGATGTGGTACATTTTCTGTTTCGAAAAATTAAAGAGATCAAGAGACATGGTTGAAAGCAGAACCGTAAACACAAGGGGATGTGGCACAAGCCTCTCTATCGACCAAGACACCAACACAAAGTCAAGCTCGTCATGCAATTATCGCTAATAAAAATCAAAAAGTACACTTTAAAAGCATGTCTGTTACCTCACTTTATCATCATTGTGTCTCTATCAGGACGATAAAGTCACAAAGAGGATGCCACGTGACATACAAACCGGATTCTGATTCATGTTTGTGTGGTTTTCTTGTCTAACAAACATGCAGCACATAATGAATTTACTGATCATACAGAGGTTCGTGTGTGACGCTTCTCAATATTTGACTATTGTTCCATTACTACACCCTCCTGAGGAGCTTTCACATAAATTACAAGCAAATGTCAGGTACCCATGCAATTTATGAAATCCTCTGCCTACACTTTAAACCAGTCGATATCTACCATTCCTACAAAACCACATCCTGCCAGTCAAGTCAACACCAACATGTGTATATTAGTGTCACATTCAGATATTTACATTGTGTGAGTCACAAACCATACCTGGTGTTTCGAACTTGGTTGATGACAGGTTTACAAAATGTGTCTTTATTCTAAGGTATCCCATGTGATTGAAAGCAAGGCCCTCCAAAACCAGAAATCAATGTGTAGAGAAAATGTAAATTTTGATCAAGCAATAAGTGTCTGCTTCTCAGCATTTTATATTTAGCTGCACACCAGAATGCAAATTCTACAGTTAATGGACACAATTCTCTCACTGCCATTGATAAGTGGTAAATACAGCTGCCAAAGTGTTCCCTGATGGTCCAACACTTCCAGTAAAAAACTCTCATATTCTATTTCTGTACCTTAACGAATGGTTCGGGCCCATTTCACTTGTGGAGTATCAGATGGCAGCTATGAGCTCATAATGTACATGAAACCCTTCATTGCAGAGAAGATGATACTGTTGTGTAAGAAGAAGAAAAACGACATCTTTTTGCAGCATCCGGAGCAGAGCGCAGCTGTGCACAAGGCATCCTGCTACCCGAGAGACAGACAAATGAACGACTCGCTGAAGGCCTGCATGTGCTCACTTACACAAACTGTTTTGTTAAAGATTAACCTGAATGTCAGCCTTACAGGGAAATCACAGTAGGTTCCTATTCTTACAACAATAGAGTTCAGGGAATTGAGATATTTCTTCTTGAAACAATCAGCAGATTTGTAGTTTGTGAGTGCTTATAGATGTCATCTAAATACCTCACTTTAAAGCCGCTTTTTGAAATACCACGACAA
Source organism: Pseudamia nigra (assembly GCA_029823295.1). Classification (NCBI taxonomy): domain Eukaryota; kingdom Metazoa; phylum Chordata; class Actinopteri; order Kurtiformes; family Apogonidae; genus Pseudamia; species Pseudamia nigra. The sequence continues at coordinate 1,603 of JAQQAE010016705.1, forward strand.
AACATAATGTTAAAAACTCCCTATTGTGTTACTGTGCTGCCATCTTGAATGAATATTTCTCTTGATCAGTTACAGATTATACAGAGTTTGTGCTACTTTTACAAAAGTGCAGAAGTGACACTGCTTCATTTGCACTGATCAGGTAGAACTAAAAAGTATACCATACTGTTTTTAATACAATACTAAGATGAATGGAATCCAATGGCCACTAGATTGAAGGAAAATATACTTGAAAATGGTCCACATAATTGTATACTACACATACATATACAAAATATATATAGGATTCAGTCAGAACATTTGAACAGTTTTGGTGGAATTTTGTTTGAATAGCGTCCAACAGCTTCTCAAGAGGAATCGCTGATTTTGAGAGAATAAGACACACTTGAATTCATACCCAAAATTGTCTATACTTTTTCAGATTGGTTCCAGATTTATAGTTAACATCAAACTGAATGTAAATTATTTATTTAGGTATTCATTATTTTGACTTAAACGTTCAGTTCTACATCTATCCGTATTCTAAAAGAGTCAATAATAAATCCTTTATGACAGTGCTGAATTTGGTTCATGGGATGATGGTGATGTGGGTTGATCCACTGGCCATCAGCTTTTTCCACTGGGAAAGTACAGTTTATCATTTAAAAATAGAATTTGGCTATATCTCGATGGTTCACCCATTGTGGGGAAGATTCCTTAGATATTGGGAAACTGACGAGGCTCCACATTGCCATTACACCCTCGATTTTGTCTTCTTGGTGACTGGTGCCTGGCTTAACAAATAACAAATTCAGTGTCTTAAAAGTGAGTTTATTAGAGTTGCTAGACTGATCCTGCTAAACTGGAAGAAGCCAAGATGTCCCATTGTGCAATAATGGACTGATGAACTGATTAAGATTTCATCACATGAACACATGTTGGGACGAATCTGTGGTGGGGTAAAACAGAGGACATGGGATCAGTTTTGGTTGACAATTAATTCAAGTTTAACTTAGAACATTGAAAACTTAACTATTTATGTTATTTTTTCATGTATTTAGTCTTTATTTTGTGTTTCATGTCCTCGTAAGGGTAAAGGTTGGCTGTATTCTTCTAAATGATTTTATGATGGATTGTGCCTGCACTATGATAAGCTGCATTGCTCATAAAATTTTTTTCAAAAACCACAATTTGAATTACAAAAAAAAATAAAAAATTATATATATGTATACAGTATACACATACATACACACACACACGATTTGGATGAACTCCATGATTTATGGTAAATGAGATCACATTCATTATGGATTTTAAGACTTGCTTTTGCCAAAATTCATCATGATCTTTAAAACTGATGTGTAATTTTCAGTGAGAATTATGGTTTAAAGCAATTAGGAATGTACCAAAGAATTTTTTATCAGTTAAATAGACAAAATATTAATGCAAAACTAGCAGACAACAGTGAAAATTCATTGATTTTCAAAGAGGCTGAAATTGATTTTTTTTTTTCATATAAATGCCTTGATAGTAAAATACCAAGATACCCCTAAGAAAATCTTTAAATTGAAGAAGCAGGAATCAGCTTTGTTTTTAGCTATTGTCATTTTAACAACCACTTAATTTTTGCAGCACTACTAGTAATGTCAAATGAAAGTCTAATGCTATGACCTCCAATTATCAGTTTCTTCATACTCAGTCACCGCAGTAAATTAAGTTTATGGATTTAAGTTAAATGAACAATCAATGCCTGTAGCTGTTTCACTTTCATTTCCACAAACCTAATCACGGTCCACCTTCCTTTTGTATCTTCTGAAAGCATAAATACTGCCACGACATCACCAATATTTCGTTGGAATATTTTGGACCCAATGCATTCAGCTGTAAAAGCGACTGTTCACCAGCTGTTGAAAACATGTCCATGTCATGTGCCTCCCTGAGTATTTTATGAGACTCATGTGTTTCAGTATACTCACTACACTGTGTTCATATTTCTGAATGTACGTGAACCTAAACCAACCAGTTTTGACATGAATACCTTTACACTAAACTGCTAATCAGGTGCATCATTAACTGTTTGAGTATGTTGGTGTGTTGGCTGTACTCTACTCACTCTCTCCTTCTATTTTATCTGTGCCTCGAGTCCAGATAATAGTCCTGGTCTCAAGCTTCACTTGAAAAGTCCTTCTCTCTGGCCGTTGGGACTTCTTGGAATAAAAGAGTGTGAGTACTGTGCCCAGCTCCAGGTCTCTGTAAAGGTTGTTCATCTCTGTGTCGTTGTCCATCCATGGAACTGGTCCATTGGAAAAGAAGCCCGAGGTCCCAGCCATGTTCACTTCCCCTGTTTGTTATCCGTTTCCTCTCAGAACAATCTGCTCAGTCCAGGCCTAGAGAGGGATACCTACAACAGGAGAAGAGGGGGAAACCCATGAAACAACAATTCTCCAGAGACTTCTAGTGTGTCTGTATCAACAGCAAAGTTGCTGCTGTTAGAGAAAGGCACCACATATGAAATATACATAACTGTGAACAGAATACAAGAAGTACTGTACATTAATTCTAGCATTCAAACTGTTACTCTCCTTTAGATGTGGAAGTACATGCCTTGCAAAGAAATCCACAAGTTAGATTGTCATATGAAATGTAATCTTCATGTGCAAGTGTTAGTAAGTTTGATTATTCAAGCGCCATTTAAACCAAATACAGACATAAGATAAAATACTGTCATAGAAGCACTACTGAACATCACATATTATTTGCTGCCAACTGTAAAATTCCCATGCTGTGTATATGCATACTTTCCACTTGATTTTCAGGAAGGTTAAGTGATGTTTCTGTGTGAGCATTTCACCTACATTTACAAATTTCTGTCATTGTATTGTCATTTATGTGTATAAAAATGAGAAAAAAAACATCCAAACACCTTCAAACCAAAACCTACTAAAGTCATTTCAGTTGACTTGGATGTTCTGAACTGGGTGCCTATGTTCATAATGGAAGTGAACCCCCGTATTATAAAATACGAGACTTTTGTATTTTTATTAAATGATTATAGATTATTCTCATCATCATGAGCAAAATCTATGTTGTGAAGAATGTGATAAATAATCGTGTCCACAACTAGACAAAAAGGGCTGTATGTTGATGTACAAAGAAACAGTCAAGACGCATATAATGTTATTGATTTTTTTCGACGGGTAAGGTTTCTGAGGTATTATGTATCACTAAGACACTGTTTAACCCCAGAGTATTATGATTTATCATTAACTTATTAACAGTGAGGTACAAAAATGACAGCTGCAGACAGAAAAAGGGCTGATGAAGCTAATCACAGAAGATAACTCCTGGAAGAGAGAAAGTTTTCCCAAATCCAGTAGATAGGAAGTTTAAAATCAGCTCTTCAAGTTGTGTTCTCTGTAACTACCAACAGGCCTGTAAGCTGCTCCGGTGCGTCTGGGTAAACTAACTTTTGGATAGGCATCACATTATTGGGAATACAAGCGGTACTGAATGGTAGCAGAGTGGGAAACCGTAACAAGAAACGTCTGGCTATTTTCACAGCGTGGAAATGGGGCCGGTTTAGCTAGCATTAGGTTGGGCCAACAGAAGATTCATGACTGGTTTCTCCATCAAGATTACCCAGGTAGCAGCTGCTACTCTATAATTTTCTTCACTCTCTCCATTTTAGCCTTAGCATACTGAGAAATATCTCTGGAAAACAACACGTCGCAGGGGCTGCCGTACCTACCGCCGCAATCTCGGCCCGACCGCACATCTCCAACGGCCGAGGCTCCTGTCTCCTCCCGTCGTCTTTCTCCTTCTCCTTTGCCTCCCACCCGCGTTTTCCTGATTAAATCATCACTGGGCCCCAGAAAAGTGCTGCGGTCCCGACGACAACGTTGCTCGTTTCCTCCTCTTCCCTCCGGCCGTCCATAGAGAGAAACAGGGGGACAGCAAGAGCCGTGGTAAGACTACGCAAGTTAGTCAGCTCTCCTATCCAGTGAGCGCAGGCCCTTCCCCCCCAGCAGACCACCAGCCAGCAGCGTCAACGCACTGACGTAACGACGCGCGTCCGCCGTGGCCTTTCACAATAAAAGCACGGTTAAACCTGTAGCCTGAGCCTTGCTGTTGACTAGTGATGGAGACACTGCAGAACTGTGAGTCGCACTGATTTCAACTCAAAATTCATAGCTCCCTGTCATATCTTCATTTCGTACTATACATGAACCTACATGTTATCATCTTATTATTTTTTTAATATAAAAGACAATGAGATGTATGGAATCTAACCTTATGCAATGTTAAATCAAAATTAACAAATGGAATGCCTGCAAATTAAAAACGCCAAAACAATGAATAATGAGCAATATTATGTTGTTTCATTTCTCAATCAAAACAGCACAAATCTTGTGTTTTCTATGGCTTTGTATTCATAAAATGACAAGCTTTCCCTGGGAACTGAATATATCACAACTTTACTAAAAGTGTAAATTAAACATCTACGGTGCTGTGAATAAATATCCAGGCCTACCAACTTCTTGATTCCTTATTATATTTGTCAAACCTAAATGTTTCAGATTATCAAACAAATGCTTAATATTTGACAAACATAACCCAAGTAAGTGACAAAATGCATTTTAAATGATACTTTCATTTCTCAAGGGAAAAAGCTATCCAAACCTGTATTGTCTTAATTCAGCCACATTTTAGGGTTTTCAAGCATGGTCAATAGTCTGTTTAAGGTCATGTCACAGCATCTCAATCTGCTTTAAGTCTGGACTTGGACTAGGCCAGCTCAAACCTTTGATCGTGTTCTTTTTTTCAGCCATTCAGAGGTGGATTTGCTGGTGTGTTTAAGGTAATTGTCCTGCTGCATAACCCAAATGGGTTTGAGCTTGAGGTCATGAACTGATACCGAGATTCTCCTTCAGGATTTTCTGATAGAGAGTGAAATTTATGTTTCCATCAATGACAGTAAGTCCAGGTCCTGAAGCTGCAAAGCATCTCCAGACCATCACACTGCCATCACCATGTATGACCTCTAGAGTCATGTTTATTTTGTTGACTTTGGACTTATTTCCTTTATTTCTGTTCAATTTCAATTTTAAATTTCAAGTATTTTTATTTGTATAGCGCCAATCATAATCGATGATTATCTCTAGGTGCTTCAGAGTAAACCCAACAGAACCACCAAGAGCAAGCCAGGGGCGACAGGGGGGAGGAAAAACTTTCTTTCATGGAAAAGAGAAACCTCCAGCAGAACCAGTGGCTCAGGGCAGATGGCCATCTGGGGTTAGTGGACAGAGGAGAGACAAAAGAAAAGAGTAGAGGGAGAACAACAAACAACACAGATACTGGACGATATCCACAAACACTGGATTGGTCCACAACCAGCAAACACACAGCAAGGACATCAAGAGACCTACAGACCTAGGGCAGAAGGAGGAAGCACAAAACTACGTACAGGATAGGTGCAAGTTAGTATCACAGTATTGCAAAAATAGAAAATAAGAAAGGAGGGGGGTAGAGAGGGATTGGAGAAAGAGAGGTGACTAGAGAGAGGGTGAGAGATGGAGAGAGAAAAGGAAGATGGAGAGAAAAAATGTAGAGGGAAAGAGGAAAGGAGAGAGGGAGATGGTGGGAGAGAGAGAGAGAAAGAGAGAGGAAGGGAAGAGATTTAGAGAGAGAGGTAAGAGAAGAGTTAAAGGAGATAAAGAGGTAGAGAGCGAAGCTCAGTGCATTACTGTCCCCCAGCAGCTTTGGACTATGCAGCAGAGCTAAGGGAAGATTAAGGGCTTACCTGACCTAGGACTTAACTATATGTTTTGTCGAAAAGGAAAGTCTTGAGCCTAATTTTAAAGGTACAAAATGTGTCTGTATCCCACACCCACATTGAAAGTTGGTTCCACAGGAGAGGAGCTTGGTAACTGAAGACTCTGCCTCCCAGTCTAGTTTTAGAGATTCTAGGAGCCACAAGTAGGCCTGTTAATTTCTGTTATTTTGTTATTTCTGTTCATTTTCTTTTTTATTTTGTTCATTTAATTTATTCAGTTTGTTCCTTCACAGGTTTGTTTTATGAATATTAAATATAATAACATATGTTAACATAATATAGATGAACTTAGCCTCGCTTCAGTCTGAGATGGATTTAATGTTACATTTTTAAATAGCTGAGTTTGAAAATGTGTGTTTCCATCTTTAAGTGATTTTAGGCCACTTATAGAGGACCTGAAAAATATATAAATATCCCCAATTCTTTAAAGGTTAAGAATATTTTTTATTTTTTTCTTGAGATCATTCGGTCGTTTTTGTCTTTGTCAGTCATTACAATTACAGGTAAAAACAGGAGTTTTCAGAAAATACACAAGAACATAATAATAAAGAGGGGAAACCATGAGATGAGATGAGATAATAACATAGGGAGAGTTCTGGTGTGAACAGACTGGTGGGGAGTGTGTGCACGTGGAGACCTGGGTTACTGGTGTCCTCAGGAAGGAATAGAATGCACAGCAGAACGCGTCATGACCCTGAAGCACTGAGTTACTGACCATTATGGCTTCATTTTAGGAAGACATTGTTACGATGGAGACCTGTATTTCATTCCACCATATGCATCAGAGGTGATGAAATGTTTCCTTTTCATTCCACTCATCTCAGAACACTGAGGCACTCTCATGCATCATACGTCATATATACAGTCTGTGATCAGTGCCCACAGCGGCTTGTTGAAGAACCAGATAATTGTACTGAGATGGCCTCAAAATTAATAAATTCAAAATTAAACCGGACACACGCCTTCCAAAAAGATTCACTTTTGCCCCATCACTTCACAGAATAATTTCATAAAATTATAAGGGTTCATCAAGATGTTTTTTTTTTTTAGAAAATTGTGAGTGTTCTTTTTTCGTTAGTAATGTTTTTGGGCCATATAGGTTTGGGTAGTTTTTGCTTTAATAAGTTGTCATCACTTAAAAACTGTATTTTATTAAAAATAAAGAAAGAAATAAAGAAAGGAGCCAAATATTTTCTCAAAGCATTGTGGTTTGATTGAACAAAGATGGGCATGGAGGAAAGTTATCCTCCTAACATGGCTTGTGCTTAAATCTAATATGTTCCGTAGAATAGATTCTGTTGTTTGTTAACTTTATCTTCGCAGTTCAACCAGTTGCAGACGTGGAATGTTGTGCCATCAGTGGACCATGTGCTCTTATTTTGAAGTCAGTCCTCTGACGTTTCCTCGTGCATGTGTCGCGTGTTTGATGGTCGGTTCTGCCTTTAAAGACACAACACGTGCCCATGGAATACCACACTTTATAATTAACCACCTGCCTGATCAACTTCACCTGTACAACAGAAATAAGTAAGGTTTCAACTCAAAACTTTTAAATATGTTTTTATTCAAAATCATTGTGTTCAGACTCAAAGTCATTTACTGCATCATTGACGTGAACAAGTGCCCCATGTGCATTTAGAGACTCACAAAACTGAACAGAAAACCACATGAGATCTATATTTATATGAGCCCAGCAGGAAAATGCTAAATGATATTTACTGAGTTATATTCTAAATTGATTTTTTTTTATTATGTTGCACTGATAATGCTTTTAAAACAGTGGAAACTGATTTTGTTGAGGCATTGCAAGTGTTAGTCAAAACTTCTCAATGGATACAGTGTCTTCATATTAAACCACAAGGATTTATATTAAGCTGTGTATTTATTTCACAGACTTAAAGTTACAATTCATAATTACTGTCACTATCAGGGTACTTGTAAATTTGGTTTATAAAATATAAGAAAACAGTTCTGAATCAAAGACCAAAATGACATTTTCAAATTACCTGTTTGGTGAGTAATCCAGGGACTGAGTCCAGATTTCATTACATAAGTGCATGATTAACCTTAAGATCACCTCATTCTTTATACTGTATGTGCCATTATCTTGCACCATCACCTGCTCTGAATTTTTTGATTTACTTTATAAAAAAATCAAATTGATATAGAAAATAAATAAACCGGTGCATTAAAATTGGTTAGAATGCAGAAAAGGGTGCAGAATTACTCAGTTAAGAAGCATACACTTTACACACTTTGATTTAATGGGTCCCTCCAACGATGTAGAATGTAACAAAGTACTCAAGTCCTCTAAATCTGCCCACATTCACTCTGAGAAAACACACATGAAGACAACAAAAGAACAAAGCAGTGTGACAAATCAAGTCTGTGTTTTATTTTGAAAACTACAAAGCTACAGTAAGCATCAAAACAATCCGAAGGTGAGTGATAAATGATCAAATAGCAGGAAATATTACTGACAAAAGTTAGAATGTCCACTCACATTTGGAAATTAGGACACTTTTTGCTTAATCACAGCAATACAAAAAATTAGCACATTAAAATGACGGATTTGTCATTTTTTTGGCATAATCCACATACCTTTTAAAAAATGTCTCTGTCTGGAAAAAAACAGTCTCTTTAGCTCTGACACACACAACATACACTTTACTTCAGCTGTTTCAAGTAAGCACAAGGAATGTCTCCTTCATTGTAAAACTGTGGAAACTGATGCACACAAGTTGCATATGAGCAATGTAATAAGAGCTTTTTGCTGAATACGTACAGCACAGATTTTATAAAACACAGAATCACTGGAAAACAACAAAAATATATACATCCCTGAAATAAACCGCAACATAAAAATTACTGAAAAACAATGACATTCTGTGCGCTAAATAAGAATAATAATATTATTAATAATAATAATAATAATAATAATATGAGCATAGTGCTAGGGTTTCTATTTTTCACATGATCTTCTGTTTGTCAGGCTCATTTCATTGTACCAATCTTTCATACCAAAGCTCTGCAACTTTAAATTCATCCCATAATATCCCTCTCACCAGTTTCCCACACAAACATTTATTAATTCATATTCTATGAGAATATAGAATTTCTCAATAAATCTGATGGCTTAAAAACTTCAGTACAGTTGTATCTGACAAAAGACAATACTCACATGTTCATAGCTGTTTGATCACGGGTGGAGAGCTGCAGCTACATACATACTACTGACACTAACTGTCTTTTAAAGAGATGCCCTTTGGCAGCTTGGTCAAATGATTGAGGAGTTCCATTTCCTATATTCACATCAATCTATATTTACACCACAATTATTAACCTGCGGTCACAGGTCTTATGTAGTGTTTGCTTTGTCCTTCATAACCCTGCCGAAACCACAAAGTGGAATTATTTGACATCAACTACAAACCATCTGTACAATCAAAGGCATGTGTAGAAAAGGTCAGACGTTACATATACTTAAAACTCATAGTCCTTTTCAGCCATGTCGATCGCCCAGGCAAACTTCTCTCGCTGGGTTTTGTTATAGATCTTCTCAATAGAGACATTCCATTTCTTGCACCTGAACAATAAAGAAAATGGATGAACAATTAAACAAACTAATTAAAATTAACCTAACTCTGACTACAGAGCAGATACTATGGAGTGATTTATCTCTGCATCTCAAAGATTAATATTGTACTAACACATATACAAAGTGATAATATCAGGAAGAGAAAAACCTACAAAATACAAAAATAAAATGTTATATTCTGATTGGTTTACAGCGGTTATGTTCAAAAACACATTATTGCACAATTCTGTAATGATGCAGCACGAGAGAATGCACATGCATCCTCTTCTTCCTTTGTGTGTCATGAGATGTGTGTGAAAGGCAATAGGCTGTGAGGTTAAGTTTCCCAATTTCTACTGCCTTGAGTCTGCCTCGCATCGAGGTCGCAACCTCTGGACACGTGAACAGAGGAGTCAAGGAGGAGTCAAGACAACAGGAATTTAACAATCAAAGAAACCAAACAAAATGAGACATTCTCATCTTGACGTTGTCATGTTAAATACATATCAGTTGAATAGGATGTGTGGAATAGCTACATCATCTGTTATTTTGTTACAGCTGAATTTAATAATCAGGTGGGTTTTCATGTGTCAGTAGGTGATTCAGGGGTGGAATATATACACTCCTGATCAAAATTTTAAGACCAGTTGAAAAATTGCAAGAATGTACATTTTGTACTGTTGGATCTTAA
>JAQQAE010016706.1:0-11682 GCA_029823295.1 Pseudamia nigra
GTCCGCTGTGGGCTCGCCGTCAGCGGCGTGGTGGAGTTGTTCACAGTTATGGACGTGTGCAGTGTCCATGTACACACCAGGAAGTCATAAGCCAAGGTAAGAATACATTGTTGTCGTTATCCGAGACACCACTGTATTTACATACAATCTGTTTAGAGAAAACCACAGCACTAAAACTGCACTGGTGAAATTTATTAATGATCTTCTGTTAACTTAAGATAAATTCTGTACTTGTATTTCTGGATCTTAGTGCTGTATTCAACACCGCCGATCATAACATTCTGTATCACAGATTGGAACACTCTATTGGGATTAAAGGGACATACATTACAGAAAAATATCAATTTGTATCTATAAATGACCACTCATCCACACAATCTACAGTTAGTCAGGGCGTTCTACTGGGGTCAGTATTAGGACCAATACTTTTTACGCTAATCGTGCTGAATCTAGGTGATGCCATGAGGAATCATGGCTAAACCAGTTCAGTGCAGAACCTGTAAAACTATCTTTCCACACTTGAAAAGATTGTATTACTTTTGAGGAACACCAATGTCTCTCTCATCTTCATAGTTCCTGTTTTAACTTCCTAAGTTAATGTGTGAACCAAGGTGCCCTCATCCTGTGTCACCAACTTTCTCTTCACAGGAGCAACAGTATTGAATGTTGAACGTAGTGAGGCTGCACAACTATAAACAACTACATCTAGTGTTGATGGGGAGTTAATTTTAAGATTAGAGTTCCTCATTGTATTGATAGATGGCGCAGACAGAAATGATAATGGAACTGATTCTCTACATGTGGTGATAGCATTTTCAGATAAACATCTGGTGTGATAAACTCCTTTAAGCCGGCCGCACATACAGAAACGCGACTCACCTCAACTGGAAATCTGCTTGATGTGTGGTGGTTCCTGATCCAGATTTTTCAGTCTTAATGACATCACGAGAGAAATCGTGCCGATTCAACATGTTGAATCTCCAGGACTCAGTCTCAGCAATGTGTGGCTGAAACTGTTACGATTACGACTCCAACTTGGCGACTTTTCTCATTGTTGGACATGTGTGTCACAACGCAATCAATATTTACTGTGGATAGGTGGCGCCAGTTCCCAGTCATGAGTTGTGGTGTCAATCCACAGCTGTGTGCGAGGTTCGTTGAATCATGTACCAGACGACCGGACTCATAGAGTTGGGTTTGCTCTCTGTACAGTCATGAGGTCTCGGCCTCGAATTGTGAAGCACCTAGAGATAATCGGCGATTATGATTGGCACTATACAAATAAAGATTGAATTGAATTGAATAGAGTTGAGTTGGGATCAGTCACGTTTCTGTATATGGCTGGCCTGACTCTCTCCGATGTAATCTACTAGTGTAAATTCAAAAGTAAACAAATAGTGCTCTTCTGATCATGGAGAGGGTTGTGTGGAGATATTACAAGGTATTGAATGTCTATGCCATATGTCACTATGAGAGCTAGAGAGTGACCTTGATCGTGGTTGTGTTTGTTTATATGTAGAACAAAGCCAATTACATTTAAAATAGAGGTAAAGGTGTTACTACAGCTATCATTTAGTATAACATCAACATGAATATTAAAGTCACCCTCTTTTATAACTTTGTTTGTACTAAACATTAAGTCTGATAGGAGGTCCAGGAATTCAGCTAAAAATGCTGAGTAGGGGGCAGGTGGGCAAAAAGCAATAACAACCAAAACTGTTTTCCAGTTAACATAGAGATTCTCAGAGTTACACTTTTAAATGAGTTATATTTACGAGTTGGTTTTTGGTTTATTAATGATTTTCAATTGTAGATGATGACTACTCCTCCCCGTCTGCCTGTAATTCTAGGGATGTGTTAATGTGGTGGGGGGTGCTGTGGCTGGGTGGAACCCAAAAGCAGACACGAGTCAGAGGCAGCTTAGAGTTCAGTCCAAGGTTGATTTATGGTGGTTAGGCACAGGTTAAGAGTTGCAGATGAGTCCAGGCTGCTGACGGGAACCCAGGTCGTGCAGAGTCTGGGAAGGTGGGTGAGTAACGAGGGGCAGAGAGACGAAACACGGGAGAACCAAGGAGCAGGGCAGGAGTCGGGTCGTGGAATCTACAGACAGATAAAAGAATTAATTTTACAGGACGTACTAGAATACTTAAGGACTTACGGAAGCTGGACCATGACTGACAGTAGTTAAGTCTAGAATCCAGCAGAGGAGAGGCGTTGATGACCAGTATATATACTGTGGCAGATGATGATGAGTGGCAGCAGGTGGACCTGGTTCCTGCACACCTGCCTTCACTCTGGAATTGATTACACACACACACACACATACACACAGAGGATGCTAGGAGGAACAGACAGAGGGCATGACAGGGGGAGTAATTCATTTAAGACTACATATTCATCCTGATGCAGCCATGTTTCCAAAAGGCTAAATAAATCAATTTGGTGATCACTAATTCATTCATTCATTAATAGGGATGTGGAAGAAAGTAATCTTGCATTTAACAATCCACAGTTCATTTTCTTAGTTTTATTTTCTGTGAGTTCTGAGTGGCTAATTTTTATTAAGTTATTTTTATTTCCTCTCCTTTTTTTGGTTATTGATTTAGATGGCTGAGTGGGGAGTTTCTGTAAAACTAAGGGTGGGTAACTGCTGTGGAGAAGTAGCAGAGAGGGGTTGAGACCTTATGAAGACCAGGCTCTATGTAAGGAATGAATAATGAAAATGGTTTCATTCTTCATCAAGACAATGCACCAGCTCACACTGTGCTCTCTGAAAAGCAGTTTCTGGCCCCCATCAGAAAATCTGTGCTTGATTACCCTCCCTATTCACCTGATCTAGCACTTTTTTCCGCAGATAAAATCTGTCAGCAAAGGAACACATTTTGAATCTGTGTCAGAAATTAAGAAAAGAACAACTGAGGTTCTGAGACAACAAAGTGAAGAAGACCTACTGCACTGCTTTGATCAGTGGAAGACCCAAATGCAGTGCATCATTGCAGAAGGGTTGGATATTGAAGGAGAAAGCCATTGAAAAATGTTTATGTTCAATTAAGCTGTACTGGAGCATTAGTTTTGTTTTTCAACAGCCATAACTCGTGTATAAAATGTTACAATTAATGACAGAGTGAAAAAGCTAACAAAATATTTTTCAGTTGTGATGGGGAAGAAGACAACATACATGTAGCCTTAAACAGTCACTAGTGACCCATGTACCTAAGCTCCTAAGAGCAGATGTGGTGTGTTTGTTGAGTGAAAAGCATAGATATCACAGAAATACTGAGGTGAAAATGCTCTCTCAGATTGTTAACATGGCCTTTTCAGCACAAAATTCCACTTACATGTACACCTGTGTCTGAAAGCCTTTCACACAAAAGCCTTTTTCGGCTAGATGGACGGTAGATGGATGTCTCCCAGGGTACTTGACAGTGAAGTGCATGACAGCCCCAGGAGGGAAACCATGTCTGAAACACTTCAAGTGGAGTGTCTGAAATTAAACAAGCATGGTGAGCATCGCTTAAATCAGATATTGTACCAATTTTAGCTTTCAGTTTTGGAGGAAGTGAACTCCTGAACCTGGGTATGTTTTAAAACTTCACTTTATTTACGTGTAACTCACTGTTATGAGTCACCTAGTGGTTAACTTAGACTGAAACGCACCACAGAAGATGGATGCTGACTGTCTACAAGTCTTTGTGCATGAGTGACAATTCAACAAAATGAACCTTCACCAAGGCCATTTAATCTGAATTCTGAGAGTTGAACAATTTATTTTCTCATGAATTGTAAATGTGGGTGTTACTTTCTGCATACAAGAAAATGATAAAATAATCAAAAAGATTAAAAAAAAAGATTAACAAGCCCAACAAAGGAACAAAAATAAAAAAATAACAGATTAATTTAGAAAAAAGCAAGATGGCCAAATGCAGATTTTGATCATATACACCTTCAAAACCACAAAGAGCACACACTATGACCTACAGTATGATTTCATCCACAAAACAAGAAGCTTGGCAGGTTAACATGTCCTTCAGCAGTTGCTCCCACTGGCTGCTCACTGGAGTGTGAATGTGTGAATGAATGCTTGTGTGTGAGTGGGTGAATGAAAAGCAGTGTAAGATGCTTTGAGTGCTGTAGTCTACCCTACAGCACTCAACCCAATACGCCATTTATTGGTCTAATATCAGTTTTTCACAGTTGGTAAAAACTTATGTCATGTGTATCACTTACTGTTTCCATCGGTCCTAATCTTTCTCTAATAATATGAATATTGAATCATGTGAACAGTATTACCCATGTGAACACTTCCATCGCTGGAGTCTTCTCTAATCAGATGGAAATTTTAGAATGCGATGACTGTTGTAAACCCAAGCAGGGAAACCTTATGGATGCAAACACTTAATTCAAATATTTCTCTCTGTTTCTGATTGCTACACACGGAGGAAACACGGGGTCACATGGCCAATTTCGAGGACAGACAGAAACACAGCAGCAGAAAATCCACACAGGTCTGTCACTGACGCAAGAACTGATAAGCAATTTGATGTTTGACAGATCCACAATGACAGAAAAATATGTTTAGAGTACATGTTGATCGTCATCCTAATGTATTTTCCTAAAAGCTGGAAAATAACTTCACATTCTCATATTTCTGTCAGAGCTGGTCAAATTGCAAGGGTGTCTCAAAAAAATTACATTCTGTCAAATGTTTTGAGCATAGAGCAAAGCTTATCAGAGCAGTGTGCATGGGGATATTTATAGTAGAATCCTTGGTCAGAATAATTTCATTCAGGCTGAAAATGTATTGTTCATGTACCAGTGTATTGCACTGTGAACCAAAGTATTGTGTCTCCATAGTTACCAAGCAGTCTCGAAGGTCCATCAGAACAGATTTCTAGAGGTTGCAGAGTTTTTTTCAAGTTAGTTTGGCTACTTTTAACTTTGATTTAAAAAAATAACTAGTCACAAAAAGAAACACAGGACCTTGTTGAGGACTGTAAATAAGTGGAAGGTTCTTGACATTATTTATTCCTAAAAACAACATGGTTTTGTGTAATTCTGCATATGTGAAAAAGAAATATTAGTAAGAAATAAAGAAAGAAAAGTGCATTTCAGTATGTTTGATGTGACCACTTGACCAATTCCCAACATTAACTCTGTTATTTAGGCATTTTCTCTTTTGCCAATCTGTTTCATTCCTAAAATGCGGATTTGAGTAATGCGAGTGCAACCGGACCGGTGTGGCATGCTTCCCTGGCCCCAGCACAGTTAGAAGACTTGAGCACAGCGCTGCTCACATATGACGTGGACCTGATTGATAAACCTGCTCTCCTCCTATGTCTGCTCACAGGCAGCGATCAAACTGAAAATCACCGCCTTATGTCGTGGAGAAATCCAATATAAGCCTATATGTGACCACAAACAAACACAGTCAGTAAAGTTGTATATGTGGTATTGTGACGTGATATTCAACACCTGGATTTGTGTAATTAAAAAAAAAAACTTATCTGACTCACTCAGCTATTTGTGCTGCATTTACTTATATTTGTTCTTAATTCACATAGTCAAATGGAGTACCTCATGGGTCAAAGAACTGACAAGTGGACAAGGATGAGAGTATATCAAACATGCATGTCTTATTTAATGATGACAGAGACAGAATCCCTGCACACTGATGGGACACAAATATCTGACTGGTTTGTTGAAATTATACAAAAAACACTCCTACCAGATAATTAAATGGATAAAGTCCATTTGTGTAGATGATGCGCTGGGTGCGTGGCACGTTGTCACCCTGACAAAGTAATCAACCCGACCTGCCCGCACCCCTCCCCCAATGCACTTTACACTTTGTGCCTAAATCCGAAACAGTATCGCCAGCTCAGGAAAGTAGCTATTGGCTAGAAGTCACTAAATGATGTCATCATTAGCAGTAGTATTTCACAGCCAAATCAGATTTCAAAACAAATTTGGATATATGATGCCAGATTTGTCCTGTTGAGAAACATTCCCTCACATATTTCAAATACTTTCTATCCTTTACTGACATAAGAACGATATTAGCTTTGTGTTGATCTCTAAATCCTCCCCATTTTTAAAACATCCTCTTGTCTCTTTTGAAAAGTGATATTTCTTGCCAGCGTACATGTCACATATCCCATATTGCTGCCGAGCGCTTATAGGACGTCTCTTTCTCATCAGGCTGCTGATCAATTAGACAGAGCAACATTTAGCCAGATTGATATGCGGGCTAAAAAACAGAACGATAAGCAGGCAGACGGATGATAATGCACAGGCATTATAATGTAATTTGTGTGGGTGAGGGGGACCAACCAATCCCCCTTTCCATCACTACACAGAAACTACCCCCAGCTTCTTTTTAATTTTAAAGATAAACATCACTTAGTGAAAATGGGATTGGAAAATAATCACAGCCATAAATTAAGCCACCTTTGGGGATATCCTTCCTCCACAGATTTACAGGTAACAAGCTGAAATTGGACCTAGTGTAAAGCGACAGGGGATAAAGGAATATGAATAATGACAAGTGTCATAATATGATTTGCACACAAAGCAGTAGTTTGGGGCTGATTTCTTTACAACTGCAAGCCATAGAGAGACAGTGAATGGTTGCGATGACAATATGTGCCACACAATAAAACTGCTTTCCATCGCTTTGGGCACACTTTACTGCTGCTCTTGATATCAGTATTAAAAGTGATTTGCAGCACCGTATGTGGCAAGGAATCAAAACTTAATTTAGGCAGATAAAGATGCCATTTGGGAGAGAGATAAAGTGCTGCATCATGGGAGATGTGTTCCCCATCCTGCTCTCAGCTCCTCACCCTTACAGCACCCTCAGATTTACTAGCTCTTTTTTTCCTGCTCCATAAAACAGCAAATCTGCTCGCCAGGCGACACAGGCAAATGTTAATGGATTCATTTGTCAAGAACCTTCCACTTATTTACAGTCCTCTTCCATTACCATGGCTCCTTCTAGAAGAGAAAAACCAGTGGCCAAAGTCAAAATATCGATTAGCCTGTCCATCACGGCCATGAGTCACCCTGTAAAACAGGCAAAGCCAAAGACACCTCTGCTACCGGGACAAAGTAGCAGACACACAATCAGCTTATGTTTGTGCTAATTTATTTCCTGTACAACAACAGTTGTGAAATATGAGACAACAAAATTCAAACTATTTCTGAATATTTGCAACTTTTTGTCAAAGTTACATTAGATGTTTTGTGAAGTATTCACTTTTTGTCCGTGTGGTAGAAAGAATAAGAATCTTGATACCACTGCTGTCATGGAAACATTTTCTCCCTTCTTGAGGTCTTGGATTGTGAAGCGCTAAGAGATTATCGTCGATTATGATTGGCGCTATACAAATAAAATTGAATTGAAATTGAATGTAGAAACACAGGCCCTTTTCTACATATCTTACTTTGTACTAAGGCATACTTATACAGATTGAAAGTAGTAAACAGTATTTTGTAGGTAAAAAAAGGAATCTGCAGTATGTCAAATGTATCCAGACATAAAGTGTGTGATATGCCTCATAGCACAGTTCATTGCAGCCTAATTTCTTTATCTTCATTCAACAGCAGCGCAAAATTGGTGTGATTAGTGTATTTCTGCCACCTGCTGCAGAAATGTGGACCACTGTTCACTGCTTAAACACAAAAATTAAGGATAAACGATTGAGGAAATATTCTGTTTTTATTGCAAAAAATGAGAAAACTGCTTCTATTAAAGAAGCATTGTCTCCATGAGCTAATGTTTACATTGTCAATATCACCGTATTTATGGATTTCATGAAATCTGATTTCATATGTGGTCATCATGCAGTTGTTTTATTTGATGTTGGAATATGAAAAAATAATATTAAAGTAATATAATACTAATGACTTTGTAGAATGATTTGTATATTTCTTTAACTGCGTTCAATCAACTTTACCAACAAGGACAATGACTATTTACTCCTTATTTTTTGTTTCACGCAGAATTCAGGGTGAATCAAGACATTTTTTTTTCTATTCAAATATTTGACTTGGCACAAAATGTAAGAGATCTTGAATGGGAATGTTTTTAAGAGCCTTCACAAGCCTTAGAACAGGTTGAAGAAGGACCCGTACTGCTGTTTGAAATGACCACATATGCAGTGCTGCGATTAAATGGGGGTTGCTTCTATTTGCATGTGCTGGAGCTCCTTAGACCACCGGCATCGCTGCAGTGTGACTGCTGACATAAGCCAGACCTTGACCCTGTGCAGCAACCACTTAAGTTCAGTCTTCTTGTTTGAACACGAAGCCTGGAGGAAGGTGAGATCCCCACTGAGCCACGGAGCAGAAGTCCACGTTCAGCATATCTTACATGTCTTCTGTTCTGATTTTCAGCTGTGCTGTGGCCTGTGGATCAAAGCTTTCAGCTCCACTCTGTTCCAGATCTGACTAAACCTTGCTAAATTAGATATTAACCAAGTAAATGTCACAGTCTGAATAGAACCTCAGCCAAATCACTCAGTCGTGTTACTATTAACGTAATAGTAACAGTATTTATAGAATAAAGCTCTCAAGAAATGTCTTACGTGTATGTAAAGTATATTCAAAAACAGTGCAGCTAAATATAAGCAGATAACAAACAAGCCAACAGCTCATACATATGCACAGCCAATTTTCTGATTCTAGCATCTCTCATATAATGTACTGAAGGGTTTTTCAGAAGTAACCAAACATCCAAGAGTTGCTTGCTAAAGAACTCTTATGTTAGTTTTGCCCTTGACAGCACAAATCAGTCTCTTCAGCCCAAAACAGGCCAGTTCACACAGGCAGAGCAGTCCAAAGGGCTGAGCAGGTCGGCAACAAACGAAGGCTGGAGGGAGGCCAGCCCACATGAAGGAAATCAGAAGAGAAGCAAACAAGTCCAGCAGGACAGGCTGAAGGGGAGCCTAGCAGGCAAAACACAGACACAAGGCTTTACACAGTCGTAGCCTGGACAAACAGTCAGACACAGGTGAAAGACGCTGCCTGGCCAAAGAAAAGAGTCACAGACTCTGATATTTCATTGGACCGCCTTCGACTTTGATGACAGCACGCATTCGCTGTGGCATCATTTTGATAAGCTTCTGCAATATCACATTTATATTCCATTCAATTTCAATTCAATGTTATTTGTATAGTGCCAAGCATAATCCACCATTATCTCCAGGCGCTTCACAATTCAAGAGTTGGAGAGTTCTGATTGGTTTATAGGGAACAACAATGTCTTTGATATAGGATGGAGCCTTGTTGTTTAGGGCTTTGTAAGTTAAGAGGAGGATTTTGAATTCAATTCTAAATTTTACAGGTAGCCAACGAAGAGACGCTATTATTGCAGAATTATGATTCTCCTTCTGACCCCAGTTAAAACTCATGGTGCAGCATTTTGGATCAGTTATAGACTTTTTATGTCTTTATTTGGATCCATTCTGCCAATAGTAAGTTACCATAATTCAGCTTAGATGTAGCAAATGCATGGATTCATTTTTTTGCATCCTCTTGGTACATGACATTCCTAATTTTGGCAACATGACAGAGATGAAATAAGGCAGTTCTGGACATTTGTTTGATATGAGAACTGAAGGATAAATCCTGATCCATGTTCACCCCCAAATTCCTCACAACTGCACTGGAATCTACTGAAATGTCTAGATTAAGGAAGTAATTTCGTAGAGTACTCCTTAAATTCTTTGGGCCTAGTACAATAACTTTGTTTTTTTTTTTTTTTTTTGTTCAGCAGGAGAAAGTTAGAAGTCATCCAGGCCTTAATGTCTTTTAAACAAGCAGGGACTTTTGTTGAAGTAGTGTTTCATTCGTCCGGTTTCATGTAGAGATACAGCGGTATGTCATCAGCATTACAGTGAAAACGCAAGCCATGTTTTCTTATGATGTCACCTAAAGGCAGCATGTATACTGTTAAAAGTATTGGTCATAGTACTGAGCCTTGTGGAACACCACACCCAACTTTAGATTGTGTGGATGACTGGCTGTTAATATGTACAAATTGAAATCTTTGCATGAAGTAAGATTGAAACCAGTTTAGCACAGTACCCTTAATCCCAATCGAGTGTTCTAATCTGTGCAACAGAATTTTATGGTCGATATTGTCAAAAGTAGTACTAAGATCTAAAAGTACAAGTACTGACACTAGTCCATTATCTGAAGCTAATAGAAGATCATTAATAACTTTCACGAGTGCTGTTTCAGTGCTGTGTTTTTCTGTAAACCCTGACTGAAATTCTTCAAACATTGTTTCTCTGTAAATGTTGTTTAAGTTGTTTAGCAACAGTTTCTTCAAGGACTTTAGCTAGAAATGGTAGGTTAGAGCTTAATCTATAGTTAGATAGGTCATCTGGGTCAGAGTGAGTCTTTTTAAGGATGAGCTTAATCACAGCAGTTTTAAAGGCCTGTGGCACGTAAACTAATGACAGAGGCTGGTTTAATTACTGTCAATTAAGGGAAAGGCATCTTTAAATAATTTAGTTGGGATGGGGTCTAACAGACAAGTGGAGAGTTTTGCCGAGTTGATTATTTTAGTAAGTTCTAACAGATTTGTACATGAAAAGGCGTTTAAGTGTATAAGAGTATGAGGCTCTGCAGATACTGTGTTAAATGTAACTATGGGAGACGGTGGGGTGGTACTGCAGATTTGTTCTTTAATAGTTATTTTATTTGTGAAAAACTGTATGAAGTCATTAGGGGTTCAGAGTTGAAGAGATATTGGTTTGAATAGAACAATGGCTTTTTGTTAACCTGGCAACAGTGCTAAAGAGCAATCTAGGGTTATTTCTAGTATCTTCAACTAACGAAGAGTAATAAGTGTTTTTGGCCAATCGATGGGTTTTTCTATAATTTGTAAAACTATCTTTCCACACATTGAAAGAGTCCACGAGTTTAGAAGAACACCATTGTCTCTCATCTTCGTAGTTCCTGTTTTAACTTTTTAAGCTGAGATGTGAACCATGGTGCGTCATCCTCTGTGTCGCCAACTTCTCTTCAGGGGAGCAACAGTGTCTAGAGTTGAACGTAGTGAGGCTGCACAGTTATTAACAACTACATCTAGTTTTGAGGAGTTAATTGTGAGACTAGAATCGCTCTCCGTGTTGATAGATGGCACAGATAAAGAAGATGAAGAAATTAAATCTTTAAATTTGTTGACAGCATTTACAGATAAACATCTGGTGTGATGAACTTCTTTGGACTCACCTGTGTAATCTAATAAAGTAAATTCAAAAGTTAACAAATAGTGATCAGAGAAGAGAGGGTTGTGTGGAGATATGACAAGGTGTTCAATGTTTACAGCGTATGTCACTACGAGATCTAAAGTGTGACTTAGATAGTGAGGAGGGGGTTTGTTTACATGTTGAACAAAGCCAATTGAATTTTAAAAAGAGGTAAAGGTGTTACTACATCTATCAGTTGTAACATCAACATGAATATTAAAGTCACTCACTATAATAACTTTATCTGTGTTAAGCACTAAATGTGACAGGAAGTCTGAGAATTCAGTTAAACATTCTGAGAACCGCTTGTGGGCGGTAAATAATAACAAATACAGTGGGGCAAATATGTATTTATTCAGCCACCAATTGTGCAAGTTCTCCCACTTAAAAAGATGACAGAGGCCTGTAATTTTCATCATAGGTT
>JAQQAE010016707.1:0-11682 GCA_029823295.1 Pseudamia nigra
TCAGGTCTCCTTTAGAGGAGTAATTACAGGAAAAACCTTTAAATACTCTTTAGTAACTGCTGATTTTTTTTACTCTATAAATGATCAGAACAGATTTAAATTTGATCAGGTCCTGAAATTTCAGTATTTTCAATTTGGTGGAGTGGGTTTGTTGGATTTGGTGATTATTCATATGGCTCTTTTTTGAAGAAGAAAGACAGGGTTTGTTGTTGTCTCATACGTCTACGCAGTAACTCATGTACGGCAGAATGAAGTAACAGTACGAAGTGAACGATGACTGATTTATAATGTATTTGATTTTATAAAGAAATGCAACTGACTTTTCTATTTTTGACTTAGTACAGGTTAAATGTTTTCATCTATTATTACTCCAAGGAATTTTATTTCACATACTCTTCCAATTTCTACATCATTTAACATTAGTTTCTTGTCTGTCTATTGTATCTGTTTCCAAATATTATGTATTTAGTTTTACTTAAATTAATGTTAGTTTATTTACATCAAACCGACTCTTTAGTTTATTCAGTTCATTTCCAACTGTATCCAAAAGCTGCCCCAAGTCGTCCCCACAACAACGTAAATTAGTGTCATCAGCAAAGAAATAAATACAAAATAAATAATAATGGCCCCAAAACAGAACCTTGTGGAACCCCGCACTTTACATTTAATAATTCTGATTTTACCTTATTTGTACATACTGTTGTCTATTGTTTAAGTAACTCACAAGCCAACTTAGTGCCACTCCTCTTATTCCATACTTTTTAAGTTTTGTTATTAATAACTCATGTTCAACAGTGTCAAATGCCTTCTTTAAATCTAAAAAGATTCCAATTGCATGCTCTCTTTTCAATTGTGTTGGTTATCTCTTCTACAAATTATATGAGTGCGAGTGACGTGGTTTTATTTTTCCTGAATCCATGTTGTTGTTCAAATATAAATGATTGTGTTTTGTGATAAAGTTTGTCCAATCTTACCTAAAAAAAATATTTTCCAAGTATTTTGGAGAAGTGTGAAAGCAGAGAAATTGGCCTGTAGTTGTGTTTGTCACCAGCTTTAAAGACTGGTACGACCTTCACCGTTTTCATTTCACTTGGAAAAACACCCGTCTTTAAAGACTGATTAACTAATTAACTGATTCAGGACGTGGGTGAGTTGATGCAATTGATGGAACCATGAATTCTGATAAATTAAAATGTTGTGCTTTTCGCATTTTAAGTTCATTGTGTGGCTTATTTTATTCACATGTCTATTGTGTTTTTTTATTATGTGGTATATTTTGGTATCATTTTCCTAACTATTTTTATTTGTTTGTGCTTATTTTTCTGGCCCTTTGGTTCATTTTTGGACGTTCTTTGTGTTAATTTTGTTTTGTTTTTTGATTTTTTTTCCCCTACATTTTCCCACATTGTCTCAATCATTTTCTTAATCTTTGTTCATGATCTTTTTTTTATTCATATTCTGATTATTTTGTTCATTTTCTTAATTATTTTGCTTATTTTTTAAATAATATTCTGGATTTTTGTTCACTTTGACTCATTTCTGGTTATTTTGTTCATTCTTCTTTTTTGTAATTATCCTTGCTTCTTTTTACACAATTTTTTATTACTTTGTTCATTTTGACTCACTTTCCTGATCATGCAGATGAAATCTACGCACACAACAATTAAAAAATGAAACGAATCCAATGATGAACAAAACTTCCGTTACTTATGAAAAGCATGAGACAAAAGTCAAGCGTTTTATTGCAGAGGACAAATGCACATTTTACTGATACTGAGGGGGACGAATCCCTCCCTTTCCCCCCCACACACCCCTCTTCCTGAAATCTACGCCCATGATTTACATCATCTTTTCATCTTTCCGTGCGTTTTTTGTTGTATTTTGACATTTTCACGGGAAAATCTGAGCATCTCCATTCTATTGTTCAGCCACTTCAGACTAAAACAGAGAGAGAGAGAGAGAGAGAGAGAGAGAGCGGTGGGAAGGTCCTCGGTGCGTCGTCGCTGGAGCGCTCCCTCCTCCTCATCACACTCCTTATATCCCTCCACGGTGGAGACGAACCTGTCCGTTGCTCCTTCTCTTTCTCTTTACGAGCCCACGGATAATACAACCAGCAGCCCACGGCACCACCGGAAAGATGGCTTTGCTGCCGCTGCTGCAGATGGTCACCCTGTCCGCTCTGAGCGCCTTCAGCGGAGCATCAGCCGCCGCGCACCGTAAGTACATCACCTCCGCACTCACCTGAAGTTCCGCCGTTTCCACGCCCGTGCGCTCCAGGCTGCAGGGGGGGGGGGGGGGGTGCGTGGACTCCGGGGTGTGCGTCGCATTCGCTCTGCTCCATCCATGTGCCCTGCGCTTGTTGCGCAGCGAGCGTCGCCTCCGCACGAGCGCGGTGCGGTGTCGCGTGCCGGTCCGCTGGCGAGTTTAAAGAGTGTCACGCCACGCAGCGGGAGAAGTTGATGATATTGTGGGGCTTTTGTGTTTCTCCGGAGCAGAGTGGGCTCTCCGTGGGAACTGAAGGTCAAACAATCAGGTTTATGTGTGTGTGTGTGTGTGTGTGTGTGTGTGGCCACCGTGCGCTCTGCGTCTGAACATCAGCTTATTGGACACAAAGGTATGAGTGGTTTTCAGACTCGGGTCCAGTTTGGTGCGTGTGTGTGTGTGTGTGTGTGTGGGAGACGAGGGGCTGCAGAGTGGAGACAAATGCACTGAACACGACCGAGTGAGACAAGAACTAAATGATGTCTGAAATGAAGAGAACATTCACGAAAATGAACAAAATAAGCAAGGAAAGGAGCAGAATGGGACAGCTTGAGAAAAACTGGACAGAACAATCAAGAAAGTGATTCAAATGAAGCAAAAGCGAGAACAAAATAAAGGGCTAAAATTTAAAAAAATGGTCAAAATGTACTTTGTGTAGCAAAATATACAAGAAAATGAGCAGGAATGAGCAAAATAAGACAAAAATGTAATGAAAAAAAACAAAACGAAATGGACAAAATATGCAAAATGAAACAAAAAAACCCCAAATGAATAAAAGTGAACAAAATACTTAAGGAAAGAGACTGAAATAAAACACAAAATGAACAAAACAAGCAAAACTGTTTAAAAAGGAACTAAACAATGCTCCAAATGAATAAACATGAATGAAATAAACAAGAAAATTGGCAGCAAATCAATAAAATGAACATAAATAAGCAAAAATGGGCAACAATATGAGCACAATGTTACAACATGATGAAGATGATCAAAACTAAGCAAAACAAACAAAAAACGAAGAAAATCAGCAACAATGTGGAAATAGAATTTTCAAAAGGACCAAAATAATGCCCAAAGTGCATAAAAGTGAACAAAATATTCCAGAAAGAGACTGAAATGAACAAGACAAGTAAAAATTGGCCTAAAAAGAACAAAATATTTGAGGAAATGAACAGAAATTAGGGCAATATGAGTAAAATTTAACAAAAGTGATTTAGAAAATGACTTAAAAAGCAACAAAAAAGCAACCAAAAGGAAGAAATGAGAATTTTTTTTTAAATCCCCAAATGAATAAAAGTGAATAAAATCTTCAAGAAAAGAGACCAAAATGAAAAACAAAGCAAGCAAACTGGCAAAACAGCAACAAAAAAACTAAAGAAATTAACAGAAATGAGAAAAATAGAATAATATGAGTAAAATTTGACTGAAGTGTTAAGAAAAGGATTAACAGTAAATAAAACAAATGACAAAATAAGCAGCCAATTCAAAGCAGAATTTAGAAAAACAACACAATGCCCAAAAAGAATGAAAGTGAACGAAAAGAACAAAACGGACAGTATTGGTTAAAAATAAACAAAGCAGTGCTCGGAATGAATCATTGTGAATGAAAAAAAAATCTAGCAAATTGGAAAATATTGAACAAAATCAAGAAAATGAAGAAAAATGTGGGAAAATGAGCAGCAATATGAGCAAAATTGAACAAAATGATTAAGATGGTTGAAAATAGCCACAACAAATAACACAATATGCGGCAAAATAATAAAAGTGAACATAATATTTATGAAATCAGCAACAAAACAAGCAAAATTGGGTCAAAATGAACAAAACAATGCCCAAAATGAATAAAAGTGATCAACAAAGGAAAAGAGATTAGAATGAGCAATGTAAGAAGGAAAATGAGCAAGTTTAGCTAAAAATAAATGAAACAGCGCTCAAATGAATAATGGTGAATGAAAAAATCAAGCAGACTGAACAAACATCGAAGACCACTTAAGTCAAATTGGGGAGGGGGGGGTGGAACCATTTTCATTGGCTGAACCTCGACCCGGGCCATAAAAAGATCATTATTCATGCTGTGATTCATATTTTCCTGCGATAATTGTATTTATTGTGATCTACACATGGGAGAAGTGTATTAGAAATTAATTAGATGCATGTATCGGTTTCTTCTTAGTTTCTTCTTAGTCTAGAAATAAAACCAAGAAAATAAACAACATCATGAATAAGATGAACAAAAACATGCGATGTATGATGTGTAAAATGAGAATAAAACAAGAAAATTAAGAGACGTGTTCATTTCCTTAGATATTTTGCTCAATTTTCTTGTTCATTTTATTCATTTGTTGTTCATTTCCCCTCATGCTCTTGACCATTTTATTCATTTTTTGCTCATTTTCTTATTTTCATTTAGGTTCAAACATCACTGGTTTACTCAAGTTTAAAGCCTTCTTTTTTTTAATCCTGAGAGAATTTTGAAGAAACGAGAAAACTATTTGACTGTAAGAGCAAAATGACTTGAAGCAGTTAAAAAGATGCAAAAATAATGAAGTAAAACATGAAAATGATGTCTAAAGGCAAAAAATTGATTAGTGTTGAAACATGATGGCGCCCCTTCCTCTGACTAACACCTGTTAAAGTCATCGTGCGTTAATTAAAATACTATATCTTTTATTCCATTCCTGCACACACTTCGACTCGGTGTTTTATTGTTTCTGAACAAGGTCGATTTTTCTGAGCTTTCGAACCAACTGATTTTTGTCTGTGTGAAACAAAGATCACGTGGATAAAAGCAAGGACGAGCTTGTTGACATGTGGCCGTTGTTTGGTACGAAGAAAACACACTGCCTGGCCAAAAAAAAGGTCACCACCCGGATTTAACTAAGCAAATCGGTACGAGCCTCCCGTTGGATCATTTCTGTATGGGTGATTATGTTTCAGCTGGAAACAAGTGATATAGGATACATTACCGCTCATCATCATTCAAGATTTTTTTTTTTCCAACGACATTTTTTCTTTGAAGATGATGGTTCCCCACTATCCTTACAGTATATCACCTTTACACAATTGCACAATTCTGGGAATTGTGCTGGAGTAGGCAGGATGCAGCAAAATCAATTGTAAACAATGGACTTTTTCCATTTTTGGTGGCTCCAACTGCACAACAATTTCAAAATTGATCCACACACGCTGACTTGTGTAGCATCCATGTTTACTCCTGTAAACACAGTGCACTCCTTCTAACCGGTGAGCAGTGACATCACATTTTCTTCTGCGCATGCGGGTCTCTTCAAAACCGTAGACTGTTCACACTGATGATGTCGTTTTTGAAATATAATGTGAATGATCATGCAAAAAAATCAGATTTCAGCACAAAATCGGAATTGAGCATTAAGACCTGTTTATCTATTTAGGATATTCCTCCGTCACATGAACAGATGGCGATTTTCCCACTTCCTCGTCTGTCCAACCCAAACAATCGCTCATCTTCCTTGTCATTGTTTTCCACCACGCTAGTTATGACAGTCTTGAGGTTTTGGCCTTGGATTGTGGAGCGCATAGAGAAAATTTTGGATTATGATTGACATAAATACAACTGAATTGAATTACTAGGCCTGTTTACACCTTGTTTACATCTGTGTACACATTCACACTGGAACTCGGAGGTTGGAGCAGGGAGTGACGTAAACTCAGCTACAAATTCTGAAAAATGACAGGTGATATAGACGCTCAACTAGAATTACTTATTTTACATTAAAATGCATATTTTATGAAAAATAAGTGGTAAATATATATTTTTACTAATTTAATCTTGTGTAAGTAAAGTCAATTCCAGCTGCTTTGTAGAAGTTAACAGAACCTCTGCAATGTTCTGCTGACGATGTTTTTGCTTTTTTTACACTTGGTTCATTGTTTTCATCAGTATCTAATGCAATTTGTTTCAAAATGTGCAAAGACTTATACTTTTACACTTAAATTGACTTTGAAGCAGTAAATACTAAGGAAGTTGTCAGTGACGTGGCTAAATGTAACAAGATTTCCTCATTTTTATTATTGTGTGTTAATTGCATTAATCGCATTAAAAATTGTAATCTAATTAATCGTGCAAATTGATTAATCCGGATTGAAGCGTTAATTTTGACAGCCCTACTTTTTGCACATACAGACAATGCAGTAACACGTAATGGATAAAAACTGAACAGTATGACTTGATGTGATATGAAACAGAGCCAACAAAAAATGTGGTGATGGCTATTTCAGCCTCTGAACTGATGAACTGATGCTTCTCTGGGTTTTATTATTATTATTATTATTCTAGAAAGGAACAGTGGCATTTTATGTATTCTACTTTAATGTCTGTGATGAAAACAAGTCCTTGGTTGAGAGCAAAGTAAGGACGCTACGTGGAAGATGGACTGAAATTGATGAGGCAAATTACTATGTGCAGTCCATGGTTTGCTTGTTATATTACAATTTATTTTTTTTCCTGTAGAGTTATGCCCAGATAGTCACAGACTATTAATATCTAACTGATTGCATGTAATTTAGTGTCTCATCGTGGACATGTTCCTCATCGGATCCCTGTCTGTTCTGAACGCTACATGAACTTTGCACACTAATGCCATCCAATTAAGGCAGCAGAATTAGCTGAAAATGCCATGTTATGTTTATTGTGGGCAATATTGGATTATGAGTCATGCTGCGTGGTTTCAAGGAAAGCACAAATATTACACAGAAATGTCAAGTCAGACCATATGAAGAGGTTTCTTGTATGTTTTAGGCAGGACCTTCCAGCATCAGCCTAAAACCTTCCAGATCTAGGTCTAGTGGAAAGTGGGAGGAAATTGCAAATTGATGCTTTAGACATTAAATATATAATCTATGATCTGGGGGTGGGTGGTAGGTCTAATTTTACCTCATGGGCAGTCGTAATCTGCATACGATTGGCTTTACCGAGGCATCACACAGATGGTTTAATGAAATAAAAAATGCCCAGACCTTCCAGCACAAGCAGATTCTGTGTATAAGAAGAGGACGGGGTTAGGGCGACTCCTCATTAGTTGTGGCACGGCGGTTTTCAAGCCAGGATTACTAGGGGTGACTCTATTTGGACAAGTTGAGCAAATTTAGATCATTCACTATCAAGAGCTCTAATACACAGCTTCATCATCATTACATCATTCTGCTCCTGGAATCTGGACTGGTGAGCTTCTCTGTTAGTTTCATTTGTGACGAGCAGGAATCATCATTTAAAAATAACGACAGGAAATCAGTGGACTTAGCATTTGTCCGTCTTCTAGCCCTGTTCTGTCGTCTTGTGGCTCGATAGCACTAACAGGGCTATTGACTCTGTAGCCACTCTGTAGTGCTACTAACAGGGCTACTACTACTACACAAATCCATACTATGGCAAACACTTCAGACTAAACACAGTCCATTGTTAAGTTAAGAATTGAAGGTCAGTCAGTTGGAAAAATCTCAAGAACTTTTAATGTGTCCCAGTCACCAAGCCATCAAACACTTGGATAAAACTGTCTCTCACGAGAACCGCCACAGCAAAAAGGAGAAGTTTATTATTAGAATCCTCACACCCTGACAATTTTACAGCACCTCAGATAATTGTTTTTTTTTTTTGTTCACATCTATGGATCATGTTCCTGCAGGTGCTCAGGTATTTTTTCCTGATAGTGTGGTTGTGCATTGGTTTCATCTTGATGCTGCAGTCTTTGCCTTCTTGTACTTGACAAATGTGTCATTTTACAGAGACTAAAGGCCCTGTCGCACCTTGAAGATTTTGGGCTTACACCTAGTTGTATGTATACATAACATATTAGTAACCTATATAGAATGTTTCAATAACTTAGAGATAACTTATACCAGCGAATGCTTAGCGTGTTGCCAGCGTTAAAAACTTATTCATGCACAGCGTGCAGCAGCATATTACAGACAGTTGTATTATAGCCTGTAAAAGGCTGCCACTCAACATCACAGTATCAACATCACCACACAAACATCACCTTCATGCCAAAGACGAATTTGCAGAACGCTGCCAAGAAGTCCCCTGGCTGTGGCCGCGAGGAGGATCCACCATCACCCACACTCTCACCCTCACGCTCACCCTCTGATGGAAATGAAGCAGATTCATGCGCCTCTCGAGCATCATCAGCGACCTCCGCCTCCTGTCAGCCAACCCTTGGCAAGAAGAAGAACAGGGCCAAGAAGACACAGTTTTGTGTTAATGTCCAAGAAGAGCAGCTCATGAGAACACCATCCTCAGTGAGCTGATGGACAAGGAGAGTGATGAGGATGATGCCTGCTCCTCCTCAGCATGGGTCCGGCCTCCTCCTGTACGTATCTGCTGCACTAGGTTCATCTGGCCAGGTCCTGAACCAGAGCCCCGGCGCCCTTGACACTTGCAGTCAGTCTGTTCTCTGGACTCTCAGGAATGCTCTACCTGTCCCAGTGGACTTGATGATGTGTCTTCAGGTCCCCGATTCCAAGTCCGGCCTCACATAGAGAAATGCGACTGATCCCCACTCAACTCTGAGTCCGGTCCGGTCGTCTCGTACGTGATTGAACGTACCTCGCACACAGCTGCAGATTGACTCCACGACTCCATCCATGTATCGAAAGTGAACATTGATTGCGTTGTGACACACACGTCCACCAATGAATAAAAGTCGAGTGATGACCGCTGCACATCGCTGAGACTGAGTCCTGGCAATTCAACATGTTGAATCGGCACGATTTCTGTCGGAACGACGTTAAGATTGAAAAATCTGGGTCGGGAACCACTGCACATCAGTTGGGTTGAGACGAGGTGAGTGGCGTTTCTCTATGTGCGGCCGGCCTACGGGCTTTACCTGCACTCATCTTCCACATGTAATACATAAGGACAGACTGGATCAAGACTCCAAAAATGAACCTAGATGTAGGAACGGAACCTATTCCCTTAAATGTGCACAAACATCAGCAACAAAAACCATTTAAGAGTGAATTATTTAAAAATTCAGCCCTGTATAGTAGTTGAACCATAGACCTCAACATGTAATTTATATTAGACGGTGAACATTATTTCTTTGTTTCTGCTCTAAAGTTGGACATTTTAACGTGGACCTCCGTGGGGTCTCACTTTGCATTCAGCCCCCAGTGGACACCGAGGGTACTGCAGCTCAGTTCTAGCAGTTGATACTTGATTGTGATAGACGACACCCGGGGTTGGGAACCTATGGCCTACTGTTAGGTTCTTGCGTTGTGTCTAATATGAGATGATAAAATTTCATCGATGAAATGGTCAAATATAAAGCGACAATTCGACACACACCATGTACATTTGCATCGAAATATCCAAGTGAACATAAAGATCACGTTTAAAGGACGAAAACCTCAACACCTTCACCTCACCGCGTGTCAACCAGACGATAAGACCGTTAGCAAAAGCATCCAACACCAGAAGTCGCATAAACGGTAAGAAGTATTTCATTCATTATTAGTTTGCTTCAGTGTCACAACATTCTTAAAAAGAATACATTTAGAGACTTATTATACTCTTAAATTGTAGGTTTTACTTAAAAAAATCACACATTTAGTTGTGTTTAGCGTTAAAAAATATTATATGGCTCTTGCGGAAATACATTTAAAAATGTGGCTTTCATGGCTCTGTCAGCCAAAAAGGTTCCCGACCTCTGGACTACACTGTTTGCTAGACTTTTCTGACTCAAAATGCAAAAAGGAAATGCGTTGTCTCTTCCAAACCCACACTCAGAATGCATGGGGCATAGTCATTTTAATTTTTTTCTGTTTGGAAAGTAACTTTACACTGCACTCTCAACACAAGCTGGAAAAATGATACAAATTCAGAAAAAGACAGGGAAATGTGATTAGTGTCTGAACGGCCAAGTGTGGATGTGAGACAGGAGACATTCAGGGACATCAGGACAACAGGGAATCACAGACACATGTACAGACCCATATGAAATAGGCTCATTTTTACCACCTACGAAGTCTGTTTAGATGGATATGACGTTTAGAAGATCTTTTATAATAATCATGATAATGCAACACAATTAAATAAAAATAAATATAATAATTGTGGGCAGTGGGGAGCTAGAAGTCGTAGGTTTCAGAAGCAAGCTTTGTCACCTGAAGGTCACTGGTTTGAATCCCCGCACCGGCACGAGGCCCGGAACCTTTCTCCACCTTCATCACCGCCACCGTGAGCCTTTGAGCAAGGTCTTTAAACCCCGGGCGTTGCATAGTGGCTGCCCACTGTTCCCCAGGGACAGGTCAAAAGGTCAAATGCACAAAATAGACTTTGTGTACGTCTATGTACTGTGTATATGACAATAAATCAACGAAATGAACAAAATACCCATGAAATCTATATAAATGATCAAAAACATCAACCAGTGATATAAAAGATGAACAAAAAACAAAACAAAAATGGGGATGAATGAGCAGAAATTAACTTAATTGTCTATAATATAGATATAATTAACAGAAATGAATAAAGAAATGTATGAATTGTCAAACCAATTTTGGGGCCCAAACTTAAATTTGCAAATAGCAGCAGTGTGGGACAAATGTAAAAAAAAAAGAGTTATGAATGTAGAATATGGACAGTCGGTGTATGCAATGTAATTGTATAATTATAAGTCTTTTATTAGTATTGCACGTCTGTCATCTATAGATGCAGCAGAAGGTGAAAGTGTGTCCTGAGTCACAACATTAAAGCCTCTTTTCTGTTTCACAAATCACTGTAAATCACTGTTTTCTACATTTTCAGTGTTTTTTTTGTTCCTCGTGGCACTTGCAGGCAGGTTATGTACCGGTAAGTGAGTGACAGAGTAGTGAGTTCTTTTTTCTCAGCAGAATGATCCCATACAGACTAGATGAATTCTGTCTTTTTGTCTTCCTTTCCGTTTGCTGAAATAAATAATCCTACCATCCATTAAAGACAAATGTGAAAAATCTAAAGTGAAACCCAGGCCGTGGGTTAGCATCTAGAACATTTGGCTTTCGCAAATGCTCAAAGAAGTAATTCTGTCTGTAGGCATACATTTCCCATAAGGGATAAATAAATTTTATTGAATTCTTGAGTTTTACAACGCACGCCTGAGCCTGCACTGTTTTATAAAATGAAGAAATTCTATTATCTGACAGGTGTGTTCGGTGTAGGAGGGAATCTGATGAGGACAGGGTGACTGTAAAGCAAAGAAGCACTCAACCACACAAAAGAAAATGAGAATCTTTTCATATACAAAAGTCTACACACCCCTGTTCAAATGCCAGGTTTGTGTGATGTAAAAAATTGACACCAAGGTAAATAATTTCACAACTTTTTCCACCTTTTAATGTGACCTATAACCTGTACAATGCAATTGAAAAACAAACTGAAATCTTTCAGGGAGGTGAAGTAAAAATAAA
>JAQQAE010016708.1:0-11681 GCA_029823295.1 Pseudamia nigra
TAATTTTTAATAATTTCTTCCGTCGTTCTCTGAATTTAACGGTGTCCGAACCAGTCGGTGTGCGAGCTTCCACTGTAATAAGAAAACTTAGCAACTGACAAAAGAAACTGTTATAACAACTAGAAAGCAGTCAGAAAGCACAGACCTCTGCCAAGGCAGCTCAGTTTCTCTACACAGTAAAAACCTCCCATTATCATTTGAACCTATGCTCATTTCCCCCATTGTATTATTTCACCCAGAAGTAATATTCTTAAATTTATATGACCCTCTTTATTGGATTCTTTGACCATGAAAACCTACCATTAGCATTTGGAATCACATATACAATATATCATTATTAGTCCAGTAGTTATTCACCAAAAGTGATATTTTCACAATGGTGGTTTTCTTCTGTCTGTAGCTCCCTAAATGTTGAAGATAGGTCAGGTCCATGGGTACATTGCTGATCAGCAACAATGAGAGAAAACTGGCTTTACTTATAGCATGTAAAGCAGTGTTTTAGAGATTAAAAAAATGCATATTATTGGAAGGAAAATGCTTTATTGGCTGGGGGCAGATGGGCATTCTATTAATACTGAGTGGAATGAATCCTCCCCAGCCAAGTACAGATTAATGTAATATAATAATGTATAGTAATGTTATGTATCACGGTATATTAATAATTGACTGGTGAGTATGCATTGCTGATACAAATGTAAAGAAAAAACATATTTTCCTACAGAGTGCAGGACCTGTTGTCCGTGGGCTTCATCCCACTCAGGCTGGATGGACAATCTGACAATGACGGCAGCGCGTCAGATGAGCTTCCTCGTGGCCTTCACCCAGTTCACACAAGTATTGAGTACAAGTGTGCTTCCCCACTGTACCGCCACACAGGCAGCAACCGACGCACCTGTCTGAAGAGTGGCAGGTGGAGCGGCAGCCATGTTTCCTGCATCCCAGGTGAGAATATATAAATCAGATAAGAATATGCTGCTTTAAATATTTGGAATAAAGGGAACATTTGTCTACACAGCATGGCAGCCCACACCCCTCGAACAAGTGGTGGGAAGTGAAATCAGAAATAGTACCCAAGTGAAAGTACGATTACTGTATGATTCTAATGAATCAAGTGGAAGTAGATGTACCTGTAAACATACAGTAAGTACTTGAGGAAAAGAGTACCTCACAAAAAAAACTGCTCAAGTAGGGAGTAACTTCCTTACATGGAATTTATTACAGCCTCATGTCCAGTGTTTAACTAAGGCTTTGGGCAATTTTTAGTTATTTCCTTGATCATTTGGTTGCACATTTTGTTGATTTTGTTGTCTTGTTGGTTATTTTGTTCATTTTTTTAACTTGATTTACTATTTTACCACTGTTGTTACTTCTTTTTTGCTTTGTCTCACTTTGTTTCTTCTTTTGTCAATTTTGTTCAGTTTTTGATTGCATTGTTCATTCATCTGAATTTAATTGATAATTTTGCTTAATACATTCATTTTAGAAGATGCAGAGGATAGGGTGAGATGGAGGTAGATGATTCGCTGTGGCGACCCCTCAAGGGAACAGCCGACAGGAAAAGAAGAAGAAGAAAATATTCATTTTGTAAATACACTTAATTATTTTCCCCATTTTTTAATTTTAGCTTTTTAACTCATTAAAGTGCCTAGCTAACGGTAGAAGTACATTGTATTTGTCAGTGCACTCAATGGTTTTAATTATACAAATATACTTTTAACATTGAGTGAAAGTTAGAACTAAATGTATTTCTATAGGTATGAACTAGTACTGGCCTTGTTAAAACATGACTAAACACTAAACATAAATAAAATATAGCACTGTTGTCTCTAATAACAGTGAAACAGTGAAATATCACAAAAAAAGACATCGATGATGCCACCTTGTGTGTTGTCAACTACCTCTTGTATTTATGTCTGTATCAGGCTCTTCTCACAGTCAACAGCATCTATTGATAAACACAAAATAATGAGATACAAACCCCAGTTCCAGTGAAGTTCAGACATTGTGTGAAATGTAAATAAATACCAAGTAGAATGATTTGCAAATCCTTTTCGACCTATATCCAATTGAATACACTACAAAGACAAGATATGTAATGTTCAAACTGATAAACTTTATTGTTTTGTGCAAACATTTACTCATTTTGTATTTGATGCTTGCATGACGTTCCATAAGAGCTGGGACATTGGCAACAAAAGACTGGGAAAATTGAGGAATGCTCCATAAACACCTATTTGGAACATGTCTCAGGTGAACAGGTTTATTGGAAACAGGTGAGTGTCATGAGTGGGTATAAAGGAAGCATCCTTGAAAGGCTCAGTCGTTCACTAGCAAAGATGGGGTGAGGTTCACCACTTTGTGAAAACTTTGTGAGCAAATAGACCAAAAATTTATGAACAATGTTTCTCAACTTACAACTGCAAGGAATTTAAGGATTTGATCACCTACAATCTATACTGTCATCAAAAGATTCAAAGAATCAGGAGAAATTTCTGCAAGTAAGCAGTAAGGCCAAAAACCAACATTGCATGTCTGTGACCTTTGATCCCTCATGTGGCACTGCATTAAAAACTGACATCATTCTGTGAAGGATATTACCACATAGGCTCAGGAACACTTCAGAAAACCCATTGTCAGTTAACACAGTTCATCACTAAATCTACAAGCGGAAGTTAAAACTCTACCATACAAAGTGAAAGTCGTAATGATAATAGTGGATTGAATTGATATGGTGCTTTTCAAGTTTTTTCCCAAAGCACTGACAATGAATCCATTATTCATTCACTCCACACTCACTCCTGGTGGTGCTGAGTTACATCTGTAGCCACAGCTGCCGTAAATGTGGCTGCCAATTTACGCCTCTCTGACCACCACCAAACATTCATTCACATTCATACAAGGCAAGGTTGGGTAAAGTGTCTTGTCCAAGGACACAATGACAATGACGGGATGGAGTGGGATTCGAACCTCCAACCTTCTGGTGAATGGAAGATCTACTCTACCTCCTACAACACCTAGAAATGCCACATTCTGCGTGCATTACAACAGCTTGGCTTTGTAGAAAAAGAGTCTGGGCACTAGACTGGTCTGTCTGCAGTCTACAACAAGAAAAAATGTGTGGTGCAATTTGAAGTGCAAAATATGACAACGGAGATCCCGCACTGTTGAGCAGCAGAAGTCGCATATCAAGCAAGAATGTGATAGAATTCTACCTACAAAGCTTCGACAATTGGTATCCTCAGTTCCTAAACACTTACCAAGTGTTGTTAAAAGAAAAGGTGATGTAACACAGTGGTGAAAATGACCCTGTCCTAGCTCTTCTGGAACATGTTGTAGGTATCAGATTCAAAATGAGTGAATATTTGCGAAAAAAAAATAACATTTATCAGTTTGAACATAAAATATCTTTTCTTTGTAGTGTATTAAATTGAATATTGGTTAAAAATTCTGTTTTTTATTTGTTTTACACGTCCACTAGAATTGTGGTTTGTAATAAAAAATATAAAGAACATATGAGCAAAAAAGTGGTGGTGGGACTAAGACAACACCAAAACTAATAAATATAATCAATACTATTCCCAAATAATGTGTAGGGTACCACAAATTACCAATTGATTCACTGTTGCAGTTCTAAGACTCTGATTTCAGGCTCGTCCTTGAGAAAGATGACAGCAACTATGTGACATCTCATAGGATGCTTCATACGGCTTTTTCTCACCTCCCACGCACTTCTAATAACATACAGGATTGTGTTTTCTTGCACATTTGCTTGAAATTATCAATCTGCCTCAACACTTGTTCTTTGATGTCTTTCTTTTTCCTCTTCTTTGGTATCTTGACACAGTGTGCGGCAGATTAGAGTCTTTCAGCACATCCAACATGACAGACACCCATTGGCCGTGGCATGTAGCCATTTATATTCGCTCAGCTCCCAATCACGCCGCCACCTCCCACCGGGCCCGTGACATGACTGTGTCTGGCCAGCAGAAGGCCTCAGAGGAGTCCACATTCTGGTCCCTGGCCTGCAGCGGGGCTTTGCTCAGCCAGCGCAGCATCCTGGTGGCGGCTCACTGTGTGGTGGAGAGGAACAAGCAGCAGCCACTTCACCCGGCACATGTCAAGATTGTCCTCAGTGCTCGGGCAGTCAAGAACCCGATGAAAACTCTGTACCACCTCAGGGTACGATGCTTGCATTCCGTGGACTCAGCTAATGAATTTAGATTGTTTTACTCTATGCTTATAGCTGCAATTTTCTTCTCATCTTATTAATATCTTAGCTGTTGGAGAGGCATACAAACAGCATACAATAATAGCGTAAAATGATAATAAAACAAATAAAACACTAAGGAGAAATGCCTACCTTGCAAAACAGTCCTGAAAAACAAAATATAATTTAGGAACAGACTAAGTGTTTTTTGCTTGGCTAGATTTCTTAAAAGTAGTGTTAAAGTTTCATGGAAATATTATAATGGGCATCAACATTAAAAAGAAAACATACACTCCTGGTCAAAATTTTAAGATTAGTGGAAAAAGTGGTGCATCACAACCAGGTTGTAAGTGAAGCTTCAAAGTACAAAAAGAAGAAGCAGGAGCAAGACACACAAAAAAAAAATTCTGAGTAACAAAGTACGAAAAACAGAGTACGGTAAGAAAAACAACTATAGTAGTAAAATATGTATGAGAAAACATTAAAGGGGTTAACCAGCATGAAAACCTTCTTACCAGTGCAAATTTAAGTAAATCACTTATCTGTATTTTTAAATTTACCCTGCGTCAAAGCAATATTACACAAAGCAATTTCTGGTTTGCATGACACCAAACCTCAGATGTTTAATTTATACTGACAGGCCTTATGAAACAACATCTGGTTTTAAGAATCCTGTCACAAAATCAATTTAGCAGATATAATAGAACCCTCGCTTTGATAGATTGTTCAGAAAACACTGAGACACTTAACTTATATGAGAACTAGTGGTGAAATTATGAAATATTCATTAGAGACAGTGTAATTGTGGCAATTTTCACACAAACAGGTGCTTTATCCATATCTACATCATAATTTCCAGGTCATGCAGTGCATAAAACTTTACTATAACTGTAAATTCTAGCAAACAGCAGATGCAGTGATGCAGAATTAAACAAGGAATCTTCATTAAACAAACATAATCTTCAGGATTAGCTGTTGTTTGTAAATGCAACAGACAGAAATCCAGAGGCTTTTAAATGTGCATTTAAATATTTACTGCTATTCAAATATATTTAACTTGGATTTGAAATATTTGCACATATTGATGCATATCGTCTTATTTTAAACGGTATTCCAAAAACAACAAAAGTAGGCTTAGTTTTCTCAAGTTTTTCCAACATTATTGAATGTATTCTCACCAACTTTTGATCATTTTTTTCTCCTTTGCAGGTTTCAGATATTGTAGTGCATCCAAATTTCCATTACAGTCCCGGCATCAACGTGGCTGTGCTCAAGCTAAAGGACAAAGCCAAGATCAGTGAGCGTGTGCTGCCTGTGTGTCTCCCTGAAATGCAAGGTGGAGAGGTGACAGCGCAGGAGGCATACACTGCTCGATGGGTGTCATCAGATCATCGCAAGCACCCGAGTCGCTACATTCCCCGGAGCCAGGCCGAGCTTGTGGAGCTGGGGGATGTTGCACTATGTGAAGCAGGGTTTGCACATACCACAGCCATCAGTGACAATGTACTGTGTGTCATTAGGAAATCTTCCAGTCCTCAGAGCCCATGTCCCAGTGTTATTCCAGGAATCACAGCCATACCCGTCGCCAGCCACAGGGTGACGCAGGGTGCCAACGGAGCAGACTGGCAGCTGCTCGGCTTGGAGAGTTTCAGCTCTGACGAGGACTGCCACCTCCACACTCACATGTTACAGACAAAAATATCCAACTTTAGAGACTGGATAGTGGCAAACATGAAGTAGGCTGTATTTTTCACAGGAAATACGCAGGCTCTGTTCACACTGCAGACAAAAGCATCCCATATCTGATCATTACTCTCATATGGGACTTGTTTCAGTTTTTTTTCTCAAATCACATTGAAGTCAGTCTTTTCAGTTCTGACCTGGGCTGCTTCCAGATGTACTTATGAATCACACAGAAGTCTGATCTTTTCCTGTGTGACCTCAGTGTGTATATCCCATTATATTAGTACAGTACCTCTTTTGGAAGAAGAGAACTTATATGTATTGAAAGAAGAAAAGCAATTTGAGCAGACAAAAATCTATTTTGTGATTGCTTTGACTATTTTCTCTCATGTTGGCTGTGACGTGCGATCCCGTTGACATGCATGCATACTTGCTCAGAGCGTAACTCTCTCAGTAACGCTGCTGTCTGCGCTCAATTTGCCTCGTCCTCGCTCCCAACTTGGCATGATGTAATGTTTGTGCCACAATTCTCAACCAAACACAGACCCTGAAGCAGCAAAAATTTCTGATTGGTCATGCATTAAATAATTGCATTTGTTAAATGCATGTGTAACAATGCTACTTCCTGTCACTCATATTTAGAAAAAAATGTTGAATATTCAAATGATTTTGTATTAAATAAATATTACATATCTATTGCAAGTAAACATTTCTTTTTTATACTGACTGTTTAACCCTTTCACACATGGTGTCCACTACACTGGACAGGAACAAGGTGATGTTAAATTTCTAGCACTTATAAAATTAGGGCAAAAAGTAAAGCAGGTTAGTGAGTATTTAAGTATTTATAAAATGCACAAAATAATCATAAAAAAGAAGCAACATAAGAAGCAAAAGGTACAAAAGTGAACAAAATCAGAAGAAAAATAATCAAATATCATTTAAAAAGAATGACTAAAATATGCAACATAAAGAGCAAAATAATCAAATAAGCTACAAAACATGAATAAAATACGCAACAAAACCTGAACAAAAAACAAAATATACCAAGAAATTCTTAAAAGGGAACAAACAAAGCAACATCAGTGGTTAAAAAAAAATCAACACTAATGTAAAACAATTAACAAAATAAGCAAAAAACTAACTTTTTTATGGGATACTGTAGGTTTTTACTTTTATTTAAGTACTTGTCCGTGAGTATTTCTACTTCTGCTTGAGTGACTATGATTGTAATGCAATGATACTTTACTTGAGTACCGATTCTGTGTACTCCGCCCCCGCTGCTTTTAACACCACTGTTTTTGTGCATGTGGATCAGTTCACACAGGAATCTGACATGGGCCACATTTAAGACCATAATGCAAATAGATCTGAATGGTAAATCTGAACTGAGCACCAATACTGGCAGCGTGATGCATAGATGTGCCGTATATCCAAAAATAGTGTCCAGGCCTTCTTTGTGTTGCAGCTGCAAAAGATACTAGGCAAGGGGTCTGCAACCTTTCTCCAGTGATGGAAGTAGCATATTGTAATAATAAATCAAACTAAATCAGCAAGAAGGGGAAAAAAGAACAACCAATGACAAAAAAAATCCACAAAATTCACAAGATTAAGACAAAACTGAACAAAATAAACCACAATACCTCAACAGAAATTCACCCCACATACACACACATCCCTTTTCAGGCTCCAATAATTATAGCAACATACAGTACAAAAATTAAAAAAGACAATGTAACATTATAATAACACAAGATATGATGAAACAAGATATGTTCCCAGGAAGTTGATACTAATATATATGCTAATAAAACAAAAAAACATGTACCTTATTATAAAGTCTTATCAGAATGTGTTGTAGACTTGATGTGTTGTTTGTATTATATGGGGCAAACACCATCTCCCTGGCACCTCGTTTTATGTGTGCATGTTGTTATTAATTTGCACCTTTATCCATTTCAAGAATTCTGAGTTAATATACATATTACCATTTTATCAAAATCATCTTATTTATGTATGTTTTCCTTCTCAGGAATGCTTTGTGCATGAAGAATTAAGAAAAAAAAGCCTATTTCAGATGACATTTCTGTTTATATTTACACTGTCATGGTAGCTTTGGGTTTGGACACCTGCTTTAAAGGTCCCATACATTAACATTTAACATTAGTGCTTTTAAATCCCACCCACTTTTTAACTCTCATTGACTGAATGGCAGATATTCCCCAAGGTGACCTGGAATCAAATTCCAACACAAGGCTAGGGTACATCCAGAATAATATCTTTTTCATTGTGATTTTTCTTCAAAGAGAAAGCTTTCAGGGATTAACAGCAGCTGCTCATGGGGGCAGAGCTAATATGAATTCAAATATGATTGCTTGTATCTTGTGATGTAAGGGCATGTGCTAGCCTGTCCCTGCTGACTTAAGGCCCATTTACATTCTACACAACTGCGTGGTGTATCAAACGTTGTTGCTGCCTTTTATACTCCAATGCATCCTTTACGTTGGCATGGATGTACGCAATACATCCACTAGTAGGCAGTGTGGAGCTCAGACTGTCCTCTAGTGTGGAGTTAGATTAGATTTCTGTCTGAAAATACTAAGCGAAAAAATTTTTGTCATGAATCATTATGCTCTCAAACATTTTATTTGTTCCCTCGAATAAGTGATCTGGTCCATCTTTAACTTTTTGCTCCATTGTTAATATATTATGGCAAATAAGCCAACATATCACTGCTGTGCGATTACATGTCGCTATGGTAACTAGTGTCGCTGGTGGGGTCGGCCCTTCATATATTCTATTTATTAAAATGGATATAGTTTTACCTGACGTACACTCGACTGCAGTTGTGGGTTATTGTTTACACGAACAACACTGTAATATGATTTTGTTTAACACTGCTTGGTGAAGTTGTAGCGCGTTAAGGCTAGCAGTTAATTAACTTTCCCGACGCTGTGCTGGCACTCACCGCCTTTTGTACAAATGTGGTTGCATCCTGTTTTTGGCTCCAAGATGTTGTCCAACATGACACTAATATATACAGTCTCACAGCCTCTCCTCAAAAAGTTGAGCCATTTCTGTTACTCTTTCAGTGTTTTATGTTGCCTTCTGTTCTTCTTCTACTCTTTCGCCACATGAGCTGTACTGCGCTAGAGTGCCCTCACAATTTCCGGTTGCACTGCACCGTTAAGGATGGATGCATAAGCCCCTTGAAAAAGTACCAAACTTGTAATGCAATGCATGTTGAGACTGGAGGGAACGCCCCCTCTGCATGCGTATGCAGACCTAGTGTAAAGTATAAATGGGCCTTTAAGTTGAAGTTGAGAACCACCCTGGATTGGAATTTAAATTTTCAATATAGAATTCTAGTGGCTCATGAGGGTAGGACACATGCATTTTAACTTCACAATGATTGTTTATACCCTGTGATGTCAGAAATGATGAAAATTCAGGATGCCTTGTTTTTGTGGTTGTCCATCTCTTGTGGACTTCTCAGGACTGGCTGCACAGATTGAATTCCTATATCACAGCTTTTATTTTACAGCACAGGCTAGAAGATGCAGAGGATAGGGTGAGATGGAGGCAGATGATTCGCTGTGGCGACCCCTGAAGGGAACAGCCGAAAGGAAAAGAAGGAGAAGAGGCTATACGCTCACTGGGTATTTGCGTTAATGAATTGTGTTACCTGAAGAGTTGGCCAAACATGAAATCACATGGCAGCAGTTCATTGCATTTATTCATGTCGACACACTCAGCATGAGAATGAGGAAGTGACTCTTAACTTTAACATGGCA
Organism: Pseudamia nigra; assembly: GCA_029823295.1. Lineage (NCBI taxonomy): Eukaryota > Metazoa > Chordata > Actinopteri > Kurtiformes > Apogonidae > Pseudamia > Pseudamia nigra. The sequence goes on from JAQQAE010016708.1 coordinate 9,685, forward strand.
TAGTTGTTGGTGTCAGATTGGCTGGTTTGAATATTTCACAAGCTGCTGAGCTACTGGAATGTTCACACATAGCCATCTCTAGAGTTCACAGAGAATAGTCTGTAAAAGAGAAAATATCCAGTGAGCAACAGTTCTCTGGATGAAAATACCTTGTTGATGCCAGAGGAGAATGGTCTGACTGGTTCGAGCCGATGGAAAGGACACAGTAATTCAAATGACCAGTGGTTATTGAGTAATGCAGAAGAGCATCTGTAAACATACAACATCCTGTAGGCTAAGAACAGGAAACTAAGGGTGTATTGCCATCTGGATCATTTGAGACCGTTGTTCCAAAACTTGGTTTGTGCCTGTGTGAACACAGGAATCACACTGGGACAAAACAAGTGGGCTTTGATCTCCAAGAAGGTGTGGTCTTGACCTGCTTCCATTCAATACCTGTAGCGATTCATTTGTAGTTAGAACACAATCAACTCAGCAACTGACATAACTGTGGTTCACAATGATGACATAAACATGCTATGTAGATAAACAGTTACCTAGATAGGCATAATCTAACAAAGTTTATGTGATGCGTTGTGTGTTTTGTATGTGTGGTGATGTGCACCCCTCAGAGCCCCACGGTTCTTTGCAGTGGCACACCTTCGTCTCATCCAATGTATCAGGGACATTATTTTCTGCATTCCTAGTAGAACTGCATATTTTGATTGTCTAGCTGGTACATGTACATGTAACACTGGTACATTACACAGAGAAACACAAAAAAGACAAAGTAGCCACACATGCTGCTGATGATCCATGGTTGTTGTTTTTCCTGGGGCAAGAAATAGAGTAAATTCCTTCTCCTTCCAGAGAAGATTTCTCACCAATGAGTGCACATAGTATTTCTTACAGCTTGGGACCATTGGGCTGATCAGTGAGGCTGATGCATAAGTAACTTAAATTTGCAATACTGCTGGTGTTCGTTGGGGCACCGTTCAGTGGGCTACAAGAAGCCCTCACTCCTGTAGAGTTACACTGGACTTCTCTCTGAAAATACTAAGTGAATACATTTTTGTCATGACTCATCATGGTCTCAAACAGTATATTTGGTCCCTCTAATAACTGATTTGGTGTTTATGATATTACAGCATATTAAGATACCACAGCAAATAAACAGACAAATAACTGCTGGGGTTGGACATGTCGCTATGGTAATTTCACTCGCCAGCAGCCAGACTGAGTCACATCTTTGTTTATTGTATTCAAGAGAGCATAGTTTTACCTGAGATGCACCAGACTGTAACTGTGGGTAACTAACAACACTGTAATATGACTTGTTTGTCAATGCTTGGTGATGTTTTACCACGTCAGTAAGCTAGCAGTTAGCATTAGCTTGCCCATAATGTGTAAGCTACGCTCCGGTAGCTCCACTGCCATTCATCCAAAATATGGTTGCATCCTGTTTTTGCTCCAAAATGTTATCCAGGAAATGACAACCTGATTGCCGTCAAAACGGTCGTTCAGAAACCAATGGGTGACGTCATGGCCACTTTTTCCACTAATATATACAGTCTATGGTTGGGACTGATACAGACTGATGCCCTGTGAACACAAATGACCCAATGGACAATTGCAACAAATGTACCATTTTAGTCCCTGAATCAGAGCAAAACAAATAAGCGTAGGGGTGAGAACACCCCAAGGGTATTATTCACACGGTCTCAGTAAAAGTGATCAATAGAAAGCAAGAAAAATGTTTTTAGCAAGTCTTACTGTAATTTCCACTGCGACATTTGGATGTCATGGTAATAACTGGCATAAGCAGCATAAAGCATGGATCCCTCCTACCTCAGGTCTTCAGGCTGTTGGTGGTGGCTATTGCTGCTGGCCATGTCCATCTCTTTAAGACCTTTTAACCTCCTGGCGTCCACATACGTGGAGAACACATTTTGCACTGTGATTTTCAAAAGATGTGCAAAATGTTTGTATGTGTTATTAATGAATGCAAAAGCAGTCAG
>JAQQAE010016709.1:0-11681 GCA_029823295.1 Pseudamia nigra
ACTACCCATATATTCACTATCCCTCCTCTGTACATGTCCAAACCATCTCAATCTAGCCTCTCTGACTTTGTCTCCAACACATCGTCCATGTTTTGTCCCTCTGATCCTGTCCATCCTTGTCACTCCTCAACATCTTCATCTCTGCTACCTCCAGCTCTGCCACTGTTTCTAAACCATACAACATCGCTGGCCTCACCACCGTCTTCTACACTTTTCTTGTCATTCTTGCCGACGCCCTCCTATCACACATCTGATTTTTGACCACAATGTTTCTTTTAAATAATGCATTTTACAAGTGAACCGTACTTGAAACAAACTCTTTGGTCCACGGTATTGACAGGTTTGTAGGTTCAAATGAAACGTTTGACTCTAAGAAATGAGTGCAACATGACTTGTATCGTGGCTCCGAATCGTAGGGTTTGACTCAGGTCACGACACTGACCTTAAACAGATTGATCGTCATAAATCCCTCCTTTTCTTACATATAGAGGATATATGCTGCACCGCCTGGTGATATGATTGTCGTGAATGACAAGCCTGTCTCCGGGGACACGGTGTAGAGTATATCTGTGTAGGTCAGGTTTCAACTTATACATTGTGTTCAATATGTACATGATATGTGTCTCCAGGCACAATGCAAAGGAGATGATAGTAAGAATTAGCTGAAATTAATGACACCGTTGGATTTACTGGATGTGTTCTGTAGAGAGCTACAGTTTAAAAAGTATTAACGTGATTATCAAGTGACACACTTTTCATCCAAATTGAAATATAAACCAGTGAAAACATGCCATAGAGATTAAAACCCAAAAGTATATGTGATAATATTTTAACGTTGTCTCTCCATAATCTTTCATAATCTCGTTTTAAAACTCTCAACATGAACACGTATTATCTATAAGTGGGGGTTAAATGCGTGTATTTTTTTTTTTTATCAGACTTTTGGAGGTTTTTTTCCATTCTTTGTGATGTTAATAAACTTTTCAGATTTGACCTGACAAGGTATGAACTTGTTTAATCTTATTTGACATTAAATCTTTGGGTTAAGCTAATTAACATATTAGTTCCAAAAGCATCAGCAGGTACGACAGAAATATAAATGCAACACTTTTATTCTCGCTCCTATTTTCCACGAGCTGAGCTCAAAGATCGAAGACTTTTTCTATGGACACAAAAGGTCAATTTCTCTCAAACATTGTTCAGATATTTGTCTAAATCTGCGTCAGTGAGCACTTCTCATCCGTCCACCTCACACGTGTGACGTATCAAGATGCCGATTAGACAGCATGATTATTGCACAGGTGTGCCTGAGGCTGGCCACAATAAAGGCCACTCACAGTTTCCTCAGAGGTCACATAAGGTCTGCAGAGGAACTGGAATGTGCTGCTGGCTCTGATCTGACAAACTGATTGATCAGGTGTTGAGTGTTATTGACGAACCCACAGATGTGTCGAGTTGAAAAGCAGGACGACGCAGCGATGGACTCGTTAACAGTGAAAGTCACCGTGCAGTGTGGATTTCTGAACACGGCTCTGAAATAATCTGTACAGCATGAGGCTGTTGCAGGATGGTGGTTCATATTGTTTTTTGCTCATGCCGGATTTAATAATATTAAATCAAAATGGTTTAAGGTAAATGTAAAACATCATAAAAAAAACAAACCAAAATGTTTTGTGTCGTGCTACATGTCATTTTTTGTCTCTTTGTCATGTTCATCTGTTTGTGTCTTGTACATCATTTCTGTCTTTCTGCATCTTTTGTATAATTCTCGATCTGTCCAGTCGTGTTTGTCTTTTTCCATCCATCTCCCCTCCGTTAAATCCATATCTGTTAACAACTTCATTTTCACATTAAATACTAAAACAAAAGAAGGAAAAATGCCCTTTTTGCTTATATTTAACCATATACACACCCAACAAAATAAGACATGTTCTCATCTTTTCACTAAACTCAAACTTTTGATTGAGGAAACTAGAATTGTGTGGTTAATGTGCTCATTTTCTTTTTTCTTTTTTAAATTTTATGTGAAAATCATCAAAATGGACCCACAGGGGTGGTTTGGACCTTTCACAGTAAAAGTTCTGTTGCATTTGCCGACACAAACGACTGACCAGATCAACTGACATGATGCTTTTATTCTGAAGGATTGATGGACCAGCAGTTCAACAGCACGCTGGTAATTACTGTGTGTCCAGGTATGATGGACATGTTTTCCAAGCGGAGAGAGGACGACGAAATCAGCTGCATCGTGTAGTAACTGATTCAGTGCTTTTATTGTGAAAGGTCCAAACCACAGCTGTGCGTCTGTTTTGATGATTTTCACACAAACACAGAAGGAAGTAAATGTAACATGAAGGCATAAACCGCACACTTTCCACTTTTTTCATTTAAAAGTTTGAGGTCAATAAAAGAATTAGACGACAGCTTATGTTGTCAGGCATCTGTAGCCTTTATTTTGTTTTGGGATTTAAAGTGAAGACTTGACGATGATGTCATTTTTTTTCATTCATTCATAACACATCTGGACTGACCAGACAGATTCTTTTCATGTCATTCTCATCTATGATTCTCTTTTACATATGTAGTTTTGTCTCTTTTTTGTCTTTTTGCATCTTTCATGTCATGTATGTTTCTGTGTCTTTATCTTTTCAAATGTCCTTTTTGTCTTTTTCTTGTGTCCTTTGCTGTATTTGTGTCTGTGACATTCTGTTTTTTTTTTTTTTTTTGCTTCTTTTGTGTCATTTTCATGTTTATTTTTTCACTATGTTTTTGTCTTTTTGTGTAATTTTTGTCTTTAATGCATTTTTTTTTTATCTATTTGTGTCTTTTAAGTCTTTTTTCTTTTATTTTCATCTTTTGTTTATCTGTCATCCATGTTGTCCTTTTTGCATCTTTCACATCCACCTACACTTAGGTCATCCTCACCTCTCGTGTCTTTTCATATAATTTTTGTCTTGTTGCATCTTTGAAACATTATTTATACTTAGACATTTATCACTGAATCAATCTAAAATGACTTTTCTTTTTTTTTTTTAATCATTGAGAATTCCTGGTTCTTGTAGTACCTGCGTCTGACCAGTAGGGGGCGCCAGAGTCCACCTTTGCCTTTCACATTCCATGACACTGCACATCCTTTTAGAGGTGAACGAATAAAGAAGACTCCAAAGAAAACATCACAAAAGCAGCCAAAGTTGAGGGTTTTCCCTCCCGAGTCAGACATTTATCGCCTTTATCTACATTTCTGAACATTTTTCAGGCCCGTATTCTTTAAGTGTGATCCACTTTGAGCGCTGAAAGGTAAAGCAACCCGAGAGCAGGCGCACACAGAGCATGATTGTTTCTTAATGTTCTCTCATGAGGGTTGAGAGACTGGATGTTTTCAGCTCAAAGGCAGAGAATGAAAGAGAACGAGCAGAGACGTCGTGTTCTCAAGAGGATCAACAAGCGAATAGACTGGCTTTCATTCCTCCTGTCCTTTATCCTGTCCTCCTTTATTCTGCAAAGAGTCAATTAGTCATCAAAGAAGGAGAAGAATGCGTGCAGTGTACTGACAACTGGTTTTTTTTTTTAGTTTTTAGTATTTTGTTACTGTTTCCCTTCACGTTTCTTCCAAAATATGACAAAGGGAGTTTGTTTGAGTCGTTAGCCTCAGCGTCTAACAGAATGTCATCTGGTATTTTCAACCCCGAATACTTAAAAATAATTATAAACTGACAAGGCGGCTTCATTTCTTACAGAAAAAAAATCCATATATTATAGCATTTGTATGTATTTTACTTTACTTGTGCTGCATGGAAATAAAGATTGAACGCATTTTAAACAAAATTAAATGAGTACAACAGGCATCAAACAATTGAAATGAAAAACAATTAGCAATAGAATGCAGAAATGAAGAAAAAAATGAACAAAATAATCAGCACAAACTGAATAAAATAACAACAATTAATGAAATAATTCAGAAAATGAACAAAAATAAACACAAGTTAGTAAAATATTTGACTTAATTTAAAGAAAGGGAAAGACACTGAACTCTATTACTTCATTTAGTAATAGATTTCATTTACACACAGGTGATACGTTAAAGTGGTTCTAAAGTGGTTTCATTGTTGGTGAAATTCAACAAAACAGCAGGTGAATGTTTTCTTCCAGTAACTGAGGTGTGTGAGGAACACTCCCAGGCCGTTCAGCGAGGCCCAGGCGGAACTCATTTTAAGCTGTAATACCACCGTTGGCCACTAGGGAAAGGTTCATACGGCTCCAAGAAGCCTGATTTCCATAGAGTTACATTACACTTCTCTCTGAAAATACTAAGTGAATACATTTTTGTCATGAGTCATCAAGGTCTAAAACATTTTATTCCTCTAATAAGTGATCTGATGGTCCAGCTCTAATATTAAGATAATATGGCAAGTGCTTTATAAATAAAGTTTGATTGAAATAATCTGACAAATCAATGCTATGTTCTTGCATTTACACAGCGCCTTTCTGCCCTACGACACTCAAAGTGCTTCACACTGCTTTTCCATTCACCCAGTCACACACACATTCACACACCAGTCACACACACTGGTGTGTGGGTTCAGTGTCTTGCTCAAGGACACTTTGGCCTGTGTACATGAGAAGCTGGGATTTGAACTGCAAACCCTTTGGCTCCTGGACGACTCGCTCTACCCATTGAGCCACAGCCGCCCCCACCTGTGCTGTGCGGAGGTTTGATTGACATGTCGCTACGGTAACTCGACTCGCCAGTGAAGTCGGACTGAGTCGGACCTTTGTATCTTCTATTTATTCAATATGCTCATAGTGGGTAAGTGTTTACACTAACAGCACCATGACATGACATCGCTTGGCACTGCGTTGTGAAGTTCTAGCTCGTCAGTGTGCTAGCGTCTAGCTGTCCCACGAGGTCCCTGACATGCTATTCTACGCCATTCATCCAAATATGGTCACATCCTGATTTTGGCTCCAAGATGTCGTACAGGAAGTGACAACCCAATTAGCCTTAAAAGGCCCGTCAGAAACTAATGGGTGACGTCTTTCCACAACACTTTACATTGAATCCATCATTCATTCAGTCCACGTTCACACACTGGTGGTGGTAAAATACGCCTGTAGCCACAGCTGACCTGGGACAGAATGACGGAATCCGCACTAACGGCCTCTCCGACCACCACCAAACAGTGTCTCGTCCAAGGACGCGGCGGCAGAACGGAGCTGGGTTCAAACGTCCAACCCTCCAGCTGTTGGACTCGACTGTACGTCTGAAGAAGGAGACCACAACTGACCCGCTCGCCCTTTACCGCCCTCACTAAAGATGTTTCTGGACCAAAAGCAAATCACAGTGCTCGACCTGCTCCCTCCCTGTTCACCTGATCTAGCACCGTGTGACCTTTTTACTTTTCCAGAGACGTCAAAGGGGACAAGACTTGGGTTCTGAGACAGCTGAAGAAGACCGAGTGCACTGCTTTGGTCTGTGGCAGACCTGAATGCAGCGGTGTGACGGTGCATAACCCTCAAAAATGTTCAATAAAATTGTATTCTAGCATTAGGCTGTTTTAATAGACATACGTTGTCTGTCCTGTGGATCATCTCAGCATCCACTGGTTGTGACGAGGCTCTTCTGTCTCCTTTCCCTGAGGTCATGAGGTTAAACGTAGACATGAAACAGCTCTTTGTGGCTTCGTTCTCCACAGACACTTCCTCCCGTACATACATCTATTGATCCTCATTGTGCACGTTATCCATGACCTTATTAAACCGAACATTATAAAGTTCACGGTTCTAACCACCTTTGTGCACTTTTGACTCCACCGTGTCAAACAGCTGCAGCGTCCGTGCTCGTCTTCATCCACGGTGGAAACGCAAACACACCTGGAGAGCTGACGGATACACTTTCACACGTATTATATAACACCCGAGGCCAGGACGTGAGGGCTTATTTGAACACGGGGAGGTATTTTTAGTCGGGCAACTCTGGATGTTCCGAGAAGTTCTGAACATCGTACAGTTTATTTCCTGTTTCAGGTGGACTGTGACGCAGTCATTTTAGTTTAGGAATGAAAATATTAACAAAAGCCCCCAGAAAATGAGTGAATAGACAGAAATGAGCAAAATGGGGCTAAAACTTTATTATAAACTGAAGTCATATGTATCTTTTGTTTTTAGTGGAAATGAATACACATGTCAAAATATTAGTAGGTACTGTATTTTACTTTTTAAATGTAAAAAAAATAATGGGATAGCATGGGTCAAAGTTGGTAGAAATTGACAAAAATTAAAAAAATGATGCAGAAAAGTGAACAAAAATATAGGAAATGAGCAACAAAATGAACAGAAATGAATAAAATTAGCCACAAAGTAAAAAAAGTAAAATGGACAAAATTGACAAATGAGTTGAATGACTAAAGATGAAGAGACAAAAATAAGCCAAAAACAGGAAGAAATAAAGAAAAAAAATGAAGAAAAAGAATCAAGAAAAATTAAAGAATGAGCAAAATTATCAGGAAAATGGTTAAAATGAACGAAATAGGTAATAAAACTGAGAAAGAAAATCAAGAAAATGAAAAGACATCATGAAGAAGATGAACAAAAATCTCCCGTCATGGACAGAAATAAATAAACAATCTAAAGAACAACCAAGAAAAATGAAAAATAAACAACAAAATGAAAAAAACTGAACATAACCACAAAGGAAATAAAAAAAACATGAATATGACTGAATAACTAATGTAATGAACAATGGGGAAAATGAGTAAAAATGAACAAAATGAGCAACAAAATTGACAAAAACAAAAAAAAAATCACAAAAATGACCAAAATAACCAAGAAAATCAACCAAAAGCAACTAAATAAGCAAGAAGATGAATAGAAGTGAGGAAATTAACCCACAAAGTGAACAAAGATGAACAAAAATGAACAAAGTAAGGCGGGAAATGGATAAAAACAAACAAAATATTCCACTAAATAAATAGAAATAAACAATAATGAACCAAAGAAGCAACAAATTGGACAAAAATGAATAAAATCTTCAGTGAATAGAATAGAAATAAACAAAAATGAACAAAAATACCAAGGAAATAAACAAAAATGGACAGAATATAAAGGAAATGAACAAATATTAACAAAATGACTATGAAAATGACCAAAAATGAAATAAATCAGCATTGAAACGATTAAAAATTGAAGAAAATAATTCATAAAGTGAACAAAGATGAACAAGAAATGAACAAACAATGGAAAAATTGACAAAATAACCAAGGAAATGACCAAAATAGGATCTAAGGAAGCAGCAAAATGACCTATGACCTGAGATGCTGTAGCTCCGTATGAGTTCATTACACACATACACATTGTTGACATGAGCACACAAGCCTAATTTACCCAGCGAGCAAACAGCAGTGCAGATCGCGAGTGTGTGTGTGTGTGTGTGTGTGTGTGTGTGTGGTTAGCTCCTCTCATGGGAATCACCGAGTTTGCTTTTCACACTGAGGCGTCAGCTTCCAAACGTAGGAGCGAATGGATGGATGGAGGAGAGGAGGGAGGGGATGGATGACGATGGAGAGAGAATGACAGACGGAGACAAAAACATTTTTTAAACAAAAGTACAAACTGGCCGTATTTTTGACATTTAAATGATTTGAAAAGTGAGAGAAAACAGCTTATTGACCCAAGATGAGAATGAGTGTGGCATGGGGTCACGGCGGGTCGATCGATCTGAGGTTGAGAGTCGTCTACTGGATAGTTACCGTGGTGATTGACATTTCTCAACATATTATTTTACCCTGACTCATGCAGTGAGCAACTTCATGATCTCACATGGCTTGGAGTCCACACCTCAACCCCATTTAGAATCTGTGGGATTCTGTGATTTTACATAGTGCTCCGACTCTCCGTCAGTACAATATCTGGTTGGAAACAAAGGTGACATTACATAAGCTTATTGAAATGATGCTTGATTACTGGCACTTCTTGAAGCGTCCATGCTTAAGACAAACTGTAGGAGGGAAAACGAGTCAAAAAGTTGTGAAATGCTGCTGAAAGTAACGGTTACATAACGTATCTGTGTCAGACGTAATGCGAAACATCGGGGTTTCTCATGTCATTCCACACATAATGTTGTTTTAGCAAAAAAAAGCTGTGCAAGAACGCCGCCAAAGTGCATTTCTGAAGTATGAAATTTTCTCAAAGGGGGGATATCTGATTAAAGGGTAAGTCAGCAAGACAGGCTGCCAATAAAAACAGACCTTCCATACACATCTCTATAGCCATGTTTGGTTATGTTGTAAAGATTTCACCCCAAACTCTCATGGAAAATGGTTCTGCCGCCAACATATTAACTGTTTTATTAGTGTGCAATGGTTTTTGATGTCCGAGGATCAATGATGTTCATGAAAACCAAGCGCCGAGACAAACATAAGTGCCCTGAACAAAGAGATGGCAACTCATATCCTGTACCAGCTACATGAGGGTGAAAACAGAATGATTGCTGTTCAGTCGTCACCTCTCCTCACGGAGGAAAACGGAGTCCCAGGTGGTCGGATATTTGTGAACGTGTGAATATGATTTACAGCAGCCAGTTCACGGTGACAGATTCCATGATTTAAAGGTGCATTATCCTTGTAGCCCTGGGGCAACGGGGTTAACTTCTGCACCGAAGACCAAACATTTCATTCAGTGTCTGTCACACTACAAACCCCCGGGGATTTGACCAGAATTCTCTTTTACTTCATGTTTGCCCCTGTATTTAACCTCGCAAAGGGTGAAGAAGCAGCATTTCTCCCCACATTTGTGGTATTTTCACAGCAGGGTGTAGATTCAGTGGTTTTAAATAACAAGCTGTATCTTCTGCCGTAGCTACTAATAGTGCAGCTGCTACAAATAATCCCAGTTTCCACTACATAGTTGGCACAGTAGAGACATAGCAGATGCCTTGTAAATGTGCACAGCAACCATATGCAAGTATGAGTTATGTGCAGAAGTGATAAACCATTTATTTGGTGCACAGCCACATGAGCGGAGTATTTTCTATTTACCTGATTTAAAAAAGGTAAAATCTTCTACAAAATCTTGACCTGACCAAGAGGAGACGATGATACAACAATAATCTATCTCTGCTGAGTTAAACGTCAACGTGAACTCCGCGCTGTATATTTGCCTTTTTTCACCTAAAATACTGCTTCATTTTGTGATTTTCATCATGGGACCTGAGAAAAATGGCGTCTCCGTCTCATCCTCCTCTGGTAAATGTCTTTATAAATCAATAAATGTGTACATACGGGTGTGTAATACGTACTTTATATGGGAGTTTTTGTGGGTCCAGAACAGATTAATTGGTTTTACATGTATCCCTCTGGAAAAACTCGCTCCAGCTAATGAATGATTCACCCAAAGAGCGTGACGCTGGAACGGATTAAATTCGTTATCCGGAGCAGCTGTACAGTGGAACGAGATTAATCCGTTCCGGGATCAAGCTCGTGAAATGAAAAACTCGTGAGCCGGGCCCGGTTTTCCCATAAGAATACATGTAAAACCAATGAATCCGTTCCAAACCCAAGAAAATGCCCACACAATTCATCATTTTTCTCTTTTAACTTTTTAACAATCCAATAAAACCAAGAGTGATGGAATAAAAAATTTTATTCATAGTAACTGAAACCTTAAAACACTAAAACGGCGGAGTGTTTACTTGTCTCGCGGTGCTGCCACTTGCCAATACGCACTTCAAAAATTCCCGTTTTTGCATCTGTGTTGAGTTCGTTAATTCGTTTCCGATGGTATTCTTGGGGCTGGGAAAAGTTGAGTTTTATTTTATTCTTTGATGAAATATAAAATTTAAAGATACGCTGCACAAATACCTATAACTGCGGACAGATCCGCCCGCATCGAGATCATATTGCGGGTTTTCTTCTCACCACTAGCATCCTTCTTAGGCCCCGTGATTAAAAAAACACAAAACAAAGCACTATTTCAGGTGAAAAAAGAAAAAATGTACTCACAACCAAAGTTTTTGCTCGTGAGCCGGTACAAAATTTTGCAGCTGCATATACTGTAATCGACAGTGACGGACTCAGTTATAAAAGGTAAGACACAGTGATCAACTGCATCCAATGTCTATAACCATGAATCGAATAATTTCATAAAGAACAGGTGCCCGTAGTCGATTAAAGGCAAGAAATGTTGCTGAAATCAACTTCCTCATCTGGAGGGAGAAGCAAGATTTATTTTTCAAAAAATAGCCTAATTTGACGTTCAGCTTATGAACGTGAGTTTCAAAAAGATCTTCATGCTTCTTAATGAAAGATAAACAAGAAGCTGTGAAAAAGCGGCCCCCGATGCCCACTTTTAGGAAGCATGAATAAAAATGAATTGAAAAAAACTTAAGTTGCAGGAAGTGATGCCGTGACCTACAGGAAGTCGAAAGCACCTGATGACGATGAAGCCTATTTCGAGATTTGATGTGATGATTGTGGACATGAACAGATGCGTCTTAAAAAGCTCCTTTTCACACAGTAACGTTTCAGTGGAAACGTTTCACCTCCTTCGTAAAATCACGGAAATCCTTCGGTGTCACGTTCTCCTCCGTCATGGTACGGAGAAGTTTCGTGCTTCTTTCCTATGCCCCGCCCCTTTTTGAATTTAATTGGTCATCACAAACAAAACGCTGTGCAGTAAAAATTTAATCATCTGTTCCTTGTCCCATTTCACGCCTATTCTACGGAAACCAACTTTTTTTTTTCTTTCATCGCCACTGAGCAAGGCAACTGATGGTCCACAGACCCAACAGTGGGACGATGGTCCACAGCTGTGGTTCCCAACTAGTGGGTCAGGACCCAACAGTGGGTCGCGAAGGGGTTTAATAGCTGTTGCCATGGAATTATTGGTTTGTCGTACAATTGTAATAATTGTTCATTTTCTTGAAACATTTGTTAATGTTGGTTCGTTTTGTGCAGTTCATGGCTCATTTTCATTCATTCATGTTGTTCATTTTTTCCTCATTTTGAATATTTTCCTAATTTTGCCTTCATTTTTGTTCATTAAAAAAATATTTTGGTTATTTTTGTTTGTGTATTTTTTTGCTCATTTAATTGTTTTGCTCAGTTTGTCATGAATTTTGTCATGTTTTTTATATTTATTTAAATATTTTGATGATTTTATTAATCACTGCTTATTGCTGTTGTTCTGAATATTTTCTTAATTATTGTCTTTTTGTTTCTAATATTTTGGCTTTTTTAATTTAAATGCTCTTCGTTGAATTTTGTCTTTGATTTTGTGGTAAATCTTATTTTTATACATTATTGTTGATTTTTTCTTATTATTTTGTTCCACTTCTTGTTAACATTTAAAATTATTTTGTGGATCTTTGTTAGTTTTTTTGTGTTGTTTTTGTTAATTGTCATTAATTTTGTTTATTGTTATTATTCATTTTGGCCTCATTGTGTCTCTTTTATTCATCTTTGTTCATTGTTTGAATTTATAGTATATGGTATATATTTTTGTTCATTTTGTTGACCCTCATGGAATTGTTTTGTTCATATGGTGTCATTTTTATAATTTTTTGATTATTTTGTCATCTGAATTTGAATGCAATGATGGAAATAGGTGCATATTTTGTTCATTTTTCAATTTCTGGGCAAATATTGGAGCTGGAGGAGGGGGCTGAGGAGCTGGAGGAGGGGGCCGAG
>JAQQAE010016710.1:0-11681 GCA_029823295.1 Pseudamia nigra
GTTGTAGCGCAGCGCCATCTGGTGGATGCATAACGCAACTGCGCCTTATAATCCGGTGCGCCTTATAGTGCGGAAAATACGGTATATCTGTCAGTTTAAGTGAATCTGCTGAAGTGATCAACTGGAGCCATGTCTGACCCACAGCATATTGTGGTGAAGTATTTAGGATACACTGCATTTTTAACCCTCTATTGAAGTAATCTTATTGAAGTAATTTGGAGTCATACTGAGTCCAGTTATCTGTATTGACCCTGAAGCATTTAAAGGCCATCAACCAATCATCTGTCAGATTAGTTTTAGCAAATCTGCAACGGAACCTGCTGGCGCATTTGTAGCCTACACCACTGTGTTAATATCTCTACAAATCTCTATTAATATCTCTGCTATAAAGAGCCATATTCTCACCCCATGATGCCTTGATAGGACCTAACTTAAAAATATATATATAATGGTGAGCAGCAGACAACTCCAATCCTGGCTGATTGCTTCATAATGTTCATTTTCTTCTAATTTTACTTGTTACTTTGTTCTTTTTTGTCCAATTCCATGATTAACTTGCTCATTTTGCTTCATATTTTGTTAATTTTTTCTCATTTTCGTGACTATTTTGTTTATTTTGCTTCCTTATTGCTTGTTATTGTGTTCATATTTGCCCAGTTTCATCATCATTTTTCTCATTTTCTTCCTTTTGCTTCCTATTTTATTAATTTCTGTTCAATTTCATGATTATTTTGCTCAGTTTTTATATTTACTCATTTTGTTACTGACTTTTCCCCCATTTCTGGTCACTTTCTTGATTATTTTTGATTAATCATCCTCTTTTTCTTTCTTAATGTGTTCATTTTCTTTGCAATTTCCTTCTTATTTTGTTCTTTTTTGTCCAATTTCGTGATTACTTTGCTGTTTTCTTTCCATTGTGCTTCAAATTTTGGTCACTGTTGCTCACGTCCTCGATTATTTCATGAATTTTGCTTCTTATTTCGTTTATTTTTGATTGTTTTGATTATTTTGATTATGTTTTGATTATTTTGCTCATTTTCTTCATTTTTACATCATATTTTTTCATTTGTCCTTGTTACTTAAGGAAGACACAGAATCTGCACAGTTCTCCTCAGTATGTCTTTTTCTTTCAGTTAAAGCAGCCAAAAGCAAAGTAGTCATGTAAAACATCAACACCCATAGAATGTGATGTTTAAAAGAGCTCTACCTTAGCGAGCTCTACTTGGCTGTGCAGGTTGGGAACAGTGTGCGTGTGTTTTTATGCATGTGTGTCTGCAGGAGCCTATGATCGATGATGGGAGTAAAGAGCTTGGCCGGGGGATGCTCCATCACAAAGGCTGGTTAGTTTGGAGCTTCCCACCAACAGATCAACATTGACACATACAGCGCTGGGGGGAGGATAGCACCACTCACTGCTCCTGTTGTCAATTTTCTTCTTATTGTACTCATAGTATTTATCATTTCTGACTGTGTAGATTAAAAATACGCTCACCTTTCTGTTTTGTCTTTTGGCAAAACAGACCTTGTAGTTGCACCAGTGTTTTATTTCTTTACCGGGATTCACAGCTGCAAGCGTGAACACCCAATACATGTTCCTTTGTGCTAGTTGCATTAGTAAAAGGCACTTCAAAAGGTTACTGGCCAGTAACTTTAACAGCTTAAATTAGTGTTCCTCTGTCAGCGCGGATGCCGAACGGCTGCCTGTAATGCTGCCCATAAAGAAGCAGCACATAAATGTCAGACTGAGTGGATAGATAGAGAGTAACTTCTTATTCCAATGTGCAAATATCTGAAATCTGTTTCTGGATCACAGTTGTAGTTTTAATCCAAATGTGAGTTGTCAGTTATTTCTGCTAAAAATACATACAATACAATTGCCAAAACTAGTGTAAAATCAATTTGCGGCACCCCTGCTGATTTGTATTTTGGTTTAACACATGAAGCCCAAAGTAAATCATTTTAAAAATGACAGGCATCATGTATGAGAACAAGCAAGCTGGAAAAACAGTGACAATGCATCACATGATGTTGACATGATGCTTTTCATTTTAAAAGTTTCAACATTGTATATTAATACTGAAGTCATCCAAACTGCAAAAGAACATGTGGGGAATTCTGTTTTGAATATTAGATTGTGCAAAGCAGCCACATTTAGCTTTGATGACAGCTTTGCATTCTCGTATCAGATTCATGAATCATCGTGAGTGGGTTCCTAATCACAGGTGAGTTCATTTATGCCATTTCTTATCTTCTTCATGTGTTTTACACCAGCCATTCCCAAACACCGGGTCAGGACCCAAAAGTGGGTCACAGGAGAATTTATTTGGGTTGCAAAGCATTTCAAGCAAGCAAGAATTATGGTTTTGATACTCAATATTTGTGTACCTTTGCCTAAATACAATTATCAAAAAAATAAGATGTTTATATGTCTTACTAAGCACACAAATAAAACAACACTGTGATTTCTCTAGCCTATGTCTCTTCAAAATGGGTCATCTACCTGCTCTAGATGATTATATAAGCCTTGTGATATTATAAAGAAGTGGTTAAAATGACCAGGTACATTCATTGGTACACAAATTCAAGTCATTTTAATGTTATAGATTAGTGATTTACATCATGACAGTTTGTTATTTTGATGGCTATTCTATTCTATTCTATTCTATTAATCTCTGTAACGTGAAGCTTGTAGGAGACATATACAGTATGACACAGATAATAAAATATTCATCAATATTTACTATTGTTAGAGTAACAAATGTAAATAGCATTTTAAATTAGCAGGCCAACTTAATATATGGTATGTGATGGATATGTCTATTTGTCATTTTGTACATGTATGTTTTACTGGGAACCTATTAAACATTTGGAGTAATCACACAGCTAATGGAAGCCTAGAATAGAAGGTAAAATACACTGCTAACCGTTACTCCATGACAAATTGATTAAAGATGGAGTCGTGTGATTAGGGACAAATATTTACAGGACTGTTAAAGTAAGTGGAGGGAAAATGACTTTGCACAATGCACTTGTCTGCTCTATGAACCCAAAACAAAGAGAGTGTTTTAGATCAATTATGTAATCTGAGTGGAGCTGAAAGTAATACACTAAAAATCCTTGAAATGACTGGTTGGTATTGAATAAAAATATCAGAGTCAAAGGTGATTGGCACTTTTAATGAAGATCAAACAAGGCTCGAGATTTTCTTCTAATTTAACTAAACCTGGCCAGCCAAGTTTTTTTAATGGCACGGTATTTTTCACAGAAATTGTGAGAATGAATATCATTAAGTCACCTCCATGATCTGCATTAACCTCAATGTTTAAAAACCTATGTTCCCTGATTATTCATGCCGGGCACGTCCACGGTTTGACTTCTGCAATTACCATGTATATAGTGTGCTGCAGATGAGAAACTGATGCGAGGACTGGAGACACTGAGGTCAGATGTGGCTTCCAAGCTCGTACTTTCCCTTCACTGGAGTTCATTAACTATTCCCCTCACTTTCTTTTTCTCTGTACAGCTCTTCAGAACCATCAACTCCTTCTCCTCTCCACCTGCCATCTTGATGATATGGCCCTGTACTGTGAGAGTGGCTGCTGAGCATTCCCCAAGGGACTCAATGGCTCTCAGCTCCATCTCCTTCTGACAGATATTTTCACCTTCAAGGTCTTACCATCATGCTTTGTTTGAACACAGCACAACACAGGCCTGAGAGCCCCATGCAGGTCAAACAGACCTACATGCCACAGAGGATCCCTGTATGATGTGACTTCTTCATTATCATTGTCATGCCCTGTGTTTGACTAGCACAAATCATTATGCAGAACAAAGGAGCAGGAGGTTTGAACAAGAATACTGTTCAAATGTTCAATACAGTGACTATTTGAAAATTCTAGATAACAGCATCCTGATGGCAGCTGTGAGATATCACCGACAGTTAACTGGGGGGGATCAGTTTGATCGGACTCAATGGAGACATAAAGAAAATCCACCGCATTTCTTTTCTTTGACAGATCCAATTAACATACAGACATAGATAACAGAGCTAAACCGTTGGCCCTTGTTCACCTCGAGATCCCGAACCACAGCGTTGAACGTACAGACTCGTGCAGTCCACTATTTGCTGCAATGCAGAGGCGAGAGGAGTCTCACCATACCTGTCTTATCCTTTCGAATAAGATCACTCTCCTCACCTTCAGATGGATGTCACAGCACACACTGAGGAAATCTGCTAAACACTGACCCTGCCAGTGTGGCTGTGTGCATTTTTAAGGAGGATTCAGTGGAGTATGAAACATGTAAGGCTTATGATATTCTGTAATTGGATTTCCCAGAAAGCTGGTGACAAAGTCCCTCACACACCACTAATCCTCCCAATCAGCACTGCAGGCCTAAAGCGTGCTCTTCTTTGCGGCTGAATATGGAGGAAGGGAAGAGAATGGAGCGTGAAGTGAGGACGAATGCGACATGGCAGATAAAGAAGGGTGTGGACGGTGCCACGGCTGCACAGGGGATGGACAGACAGCCAGCGAAGGCATGCCAGTGTTTCATAACACACGCTCTAATCACTATCTCTGGGCTTGAAATGAGAGGAGCCGGAGGAGACAGGACGCGATGTGGCCAGCTGCTAAAGGAACGAGGGAGCCAGAGTTCAACATGTCAGACCGCAACAGCAAACATTCGAAGTGTGGCTGTCAGAAGTGGTCTGAGGCTGTGCCTTCATAACAAACAGCCCCCGCTGGAAGATGAGCTCTGCTGAATCATGGGGAAACAGTTCAGGACGTCATGACAGATGCCTTTAAGAACAGGAGACACCGGGAGAAAACTCTGTGCCCTATCACCAAGATTAAAGGAGATAAATTATTCGTTTTGACTGCAAGAGAGCCGGGCTAGTCTGGATAAGATTTGTGGTGATATTTCAGGTGTAGAGCTCTGCACCTAAGTGACTTGTTTTGAATCCAATTCTGCACAGCAGGGAAATACCTGGCAGCTGAAAACTTTGCTTGTTCCTATTCTTATTTGGGTGATAAAAAAACAAATAGAATGTCTGGCAGCCACATATATTTTCCATCAGTGTCAAAATGCTGAATTGTTTTCCCAGCCCCCCTGTATGCATCGATTTTATCTGATATTGTCTCTTGGCTGCTAAACAACTTTTGTTTGTCATTCTCATTCTTTTTCATCTGTAATGCAAGACAGCCAGGACTCCTGACATTTCTATATACTGTACGTATCTATTACAGTACAGTTCACTTGAAGGTAGTGATGACTCGTTATTATGCTCCTGGGACATTAAAAGGGGATGAAAAAGGGTTTTCATATGTAGATTCATTTACTGTTAAACAATATAGATTCAGATAATATATATACAGGATGATATTTTAAATGTATGTAAAATTATGTAATGTACTGTAAATGACCTTTAATAATAAATTTGGTCCCATTTTTGCTCCTTTTTAGCCCATTTGGCTGAGTTTTGTACATTGTTAGATTTTGTTTTTTGATAAATCTTTTTTTCATTTTTTTCAGTTATTTCATTCATTACTGTTCATTTCCTTCTATGCCAGATCAAACATGCGAATCATTGGTATTTCACTGTGGCGACCCCTGAGGGGAGCAGCCGAAAGGAGAAGACGAAGAAGACTGTTCATTTCCTTGATTTTTCTGTTCATGGTTTCAGTTTGGGGAATTGTTAATAATTTAAATGAGCATCATTGTTAATACTTCAATACATAAAAAAGATAGGATTAATTTACAGTAAATTTTCATTCTTAGTCATATTTTTAATACTTTTGTTCATTTTTTTCATTTTCTCAGTTATTTTGTACATTATTGTTTATTTCTATGATTACTTCGTTGTGTTCGTTTGCAGCTTATTAACAATTTAAACGATTGTCATTTTAATAAGTTTGTACATAAAATGTTATGATATGAAGATTCATTTACATTATTGTGTCACATATGATGTGTATGGATATCATGTGTATATAACTGTAAAGTAATATAATGTTAAATAATCTATATACACCCAATAACTATATATATGTATATATGTGTGTGTGTATATACATATATATGTACTATATATAGCAGAATATATATATATATATATACAGTATATATGCTCAATTCTAATCATTGTTGACCTTTGTTTTATTCATTTTGTTCATCGTAATTTTTATTGCATTTTTTCATTCATTTTCTTATTCATCTTATTATCTCTTATTTTGAAAAAGCTAAATACTGTACATCAGGATGCTATAATATGCAAATTATTTTTTTCATTTTTGTGCTTATTTCTGTTCATTTATTTTTTATTTTAAAAAATATTTAGTTTTTCTTAGTTGTGCTTTTTTAGATTTTTTTAAAATTTTTGTAGGGTTATTAGTATCTTAAATCTTTATAATAATCCATGTTATCTTTTCCAAGAGTTAAACAGGTAAAAATATGGATTAGAAATGTAGACATTATGCTGTTGCTTATGAGTTTTTGTTCCTATTTTATTCATTTTCATGTTTAATTTGATAAATTTCTTTATTATCCTGCTTATTTCATTTATGTTACTTGGTTATTTTGCTCCATTGTTATTCCTTTCCTAAGCCTATGCAAAAAAAACACAAATACATTAACAATTCACCAGAAAATCAAGTGCTTGACCCTGAAAATGTCCACGAGGATCCAGAGATGCCCGAACAGTCTGTCTGCCCCTACATTCAAAATAAACCTGCATCCCCGGGTCTGACTATCTGCCATTCTCACAAAGTCCACTTCCTGTGCATGTAAACTAAGCCTTTGCCCCTGGTGACACTAATCAAATTACATGTCACAATTCATATCCTATGGCGAAAACACAAAGTGAGCCCCGTCATCAAGGGATTTGCATTGTGAAGCTTGATTACAGGGCTGAATTTTAAAACAGCCCCTCTCCATCACTGAATTCTCCCAGCTCTTTCCCCTTTCTCTTAAGAATAATAGAATAAGTCAATGAGGACAGGAGATGGGACCAGTTGTTTAACCTTGAAGCCATCACTTAAAAAATTCCCTCTCCTTCTCAGCCTCCATCCAAGCCTGGTTAAATATGTAGAGTCCAGCTGCACTTTTCATCTTATTAGTGCCCTTGCCGAGACAGTACGCCGTCCCTGAATGATAATGCTGGAGGTAGCACACAGAGAGATGGAGAGCCAGATGAGGGCTCTGGCAGTGACTGAGTTGTAATCTTATATATCTTTCAGGACCCCGGCGTACAAACTCTTGAATAAGTCGCACTGTCCTAAAACAAATTTTCCCTTCAAACCCAATAATCTCGGCAAGGGGTTTCACATCCGAGCTATTTCATGCAGCACAGTGGTGACTTGGTGGAAAGACAGAATGAAGTTTTCTATTAGATGAAAAGATCTGGCTCACCTGATTCTCAACGGAAGCTTCATTACCTGGTCATATAGGAACCAATAGTAAGAAAATCAATTCAGGGCATAATCATTTCTGGCAATTTAACTGAAACACATGGTGGTAAACTAGCTGTTTCTCTATTCATGTGTTTTTTGAGCTGTAAATGGAACTCTATGGCTCTACGGTGATGAAAGTGATAACCAGAGGTGGGTAATAGTCAAGTACATCTACTCAGTTACATATACTTGAGTCATTTTTCCAATAAATGTACTTCTGAGAGTAGTTACTTTACACAAAACTTTTTACTCAGTCACATTTGGTCACAACTCAAAGGCACCAAAAAAATCAAAAAGGATAAATACGTAAAATTAACATATAATTAACAACATAATCAAGTAAGTTAACAATAATGAACAAAATAATCAAAATTGAACAATAATCAACAAAATACCCAGCATAATGAGCAAAAATGATCCAAATAGTCAATTACATATTTCATATAAAAGATGGGCAGAGGTTCACCAATCTGCGACAAACTGTCTAAACATTGTGGTGCAATTTCAGAATAATGTTCCTCAATGTAAAATGTGTGAAGACTTTGAAGATCCACCATCTACAGTGTATAATATCATTAAAAACTTCAGAAAATCAGGAAGAAGGCTGAAGGTTAAAAATGGATGCTCATGATCTTCGTGCCTCAGGCGGCACTGCATTAAAAACAGACATGATTCTCTAGTGGAAATCACTGCATGGGATCAGGAACACTTCCAGAAATCACTGTCTGTGAACACAGTTCAGCGGGAAATCCACAAATACAAGTTAAAACTGTATCATGAAAAGAAGAAACCACATGTGGACGCCATTCAGAAACACCGCCATCGTCTCTGGACCAAAACTCATTTAAAATTGTATGAGGCATAATGGAAAACTGTTCTGTGGTCAGATAAATAAAAATTTTAAATTATATTGGAAACCATGGATGTATTGTCCTGCAGACTGAAGAAGAGCATGACCATCCAGCTTGTTATCAAAATATGGGTTTATGACATTTACAAATTTACAAAGCATTCTGTTTTTATTTGCATTTTACACAGCATCCCAACTTTTTTGAAATTGTGGCAGTTAAAAATGCCAACTTGCCATTTCCTGTCTTATAGATTTCTTAATCTTTCCCACCTTCAGGACTTTTTGGACACCTCTACATCCTGCATTTAGTAGAAAGAGTTTCTCTATTCAGGGCTGAAAAGACCACCTTAGAAACTGCCAAATCGCAACCATTTTCTGACTGCTCAAATCAAGTCATCACAGCACTGCGCAGAAGTGCAACACTCATGCACAAGCAAGGATTCGGTCTCATAAACCCAACGTCTTGAATAGTTAATTTGTTTGGCTTGAACCTGCAATAGTTAAAACACCAGAGTAACACATCAACGCACACAGGACCAGTGTTTTACTTGGGGAAATGAAGCATGTCTAAGAGGACTTCAAAACAACTGTAAATATACTAGACAATTAATGATTTAAGTGTCATTTCTTATATAATAAAACCAGAACAAAAAAGTATTTGTTGGACATTCTGAAATAAAAACAATGAGCAGAATATGAAAATGTGGATTACAGTCCAAAATGAACATTTATTCATTTATCAGACTCTAATATACAAATATTTGCTGCAGATGGGTGCTATTGTCTTGCTGTGTTAATCACTTCACCATATTCTCCTCCAGTATTCAGTGACATTTTAGCATAATACAAACCATAAAATTATATCCCTGTCATTTCTAACCATGGCCTACTCTTAACTACAGGAAGCATTAATTTGTCCTTATTATTATGTGGGGTTTTTTTTTTGTTTGTTTTAGCAAAAAAAACATTCTGTTTTGGCTGCAGAAGAAAAAAATAGCACTTGGAATAACTCCAGTTCTCTGAGCACATGTGTAGGTTTCCAACTCTATATGTATGTGTTAATGTGTTAATAAATCAGTTTTAATTCTGTGTGATTAGTTTATGGCTTTAATAAGCAGAAGCATAATTTATAACCCTCACTTCAATCAAGTGCTTTAACACCACGGAGCATTTAACACTCTTCAGGAGAGAAACGTATCAGCTGTTTCCTGCACAGAGCCTGATATTCACCATCACAGTGTTACAAATGAGGGAAATACAGTGAGTGCAAAGCATGTTAGAAATGACCACTGAGTTTGATTGGAAGGCAGAGGCAGCATGGAACGTGATGGAGCCACATCAGAAAAGCCATCATTTAGATTAGTTACATATGTATGTGTATGAGAAGCTACTTTGCAAAACAACTGTAGATTCTTATGTCAGATCTTTTCAGGTTAAAGTCATTTATATTTTTTCCCAATATTGTGTTTGGCATCGTATCTACGATCTATTCTATTTATCAGCTATATTTTATTTTCTAGCTATTGTATGTGATTTTATTTTTTCCCTATTAGTATGTTTTTCTGCATCTTATACAGCTCTTTGGGCAGCGCCTGTTGTGTTAAATGTGCTATAGAAATACACTTCACCTTGACCTTGAACAGAAAAAAATGGCCTCGGGTGTTGCTGACTCAGATGAGTGTTTGTGTTGTCATATGGAATTTCTGTTCATTTATTTCAGTATTGCCATGTTTTGTCTGCGTTTAGAAGTGAAGTTTAAAAAAAAAATCTGCAATGTGTAGAAGTTAAGCTGTAAACGGAATTTTTTCTTTGTTATATTTTGTTACAGACAGACCAATGTGAACTTGATTATTCTGTTGCTGCTGAAACACATTCCATGAATATAAATCATTTTAAGTTTATCAAACATCATTTTTTTTCTGGCAGAATATGGTGCAGAAACAAATCAGGACAGCTTAGTGAAGTAGAAGGCTGGTGATATAAGATATGAAACATGTTGTTTCTTCATTAGATGTAAGTCTGCTTATGACGAGAGCCTAAGTCCCTTGACCAGTGGGACCTACAATCAGAAAAACAATTGCGTTACGGTGGTGAGGTGTTTGTTTTGTCACGCAATATGAACCATTTGGTTTCTCTAGTCTCCTCTCCACATTGATTTTATTACTTATTGTTCCATCCACACAGCCTGTCACCATCCACAGCATCATCACCGACCTGTCTGTACCTCTTACTCAGGGTCAGTCCCCTCAGACGCCCACACTGTGTGGGTAGCTCTACAGGTCTCCATATGCTGATACAAACCTTTTGATAAACACCACCCTATTTTCTTCCACACAGTCAATAGCTGGGTTTCCATCCAAAAGCACTGCATTTTTTAAGTGAATTTTCAGAAATTTGATAAAAGGAAATGTGCATCTGTTTGTTTCAATCAGTTATCTTTTACTCTAGTGCGTAATCATGGCAAACAGATACAGTAGGTGTGCTAGATTTTAGGAAGAGGAAAAGGCACATGGAAAACAACGTCTCTCACAGTGAAAATCTGAAGAGGTCTGAGGCCGTCTGCACAATGTTATTTACCAACAAAGAAAATGGAAAACTTTGGAAGTTTTATCCCCCAGCTGTGTGCTCTTGAGCTTCTTATCATAGCATCGCTGTGTGCCTACGTGGATGTGATCACGGCTATTGAGAGGAGACAGAGGGATCGTGTTGTAGCCTTAGCTTAGATTTTAACTTAGCTGCTGTCGATGCAACTGGCTGGTGTCATTTCTACATTTGTTATTTGCTTTATGCTTACATAAAATGATGTACATTTACTTTTTCAATACAGCAAACTTTTTGAAGTTTCATCAAGAAATCAAATTGAACTGGGGTGATGGAAATGCACCCAGCTAGCAGCAGATTATTTTATGATGCCAGCTGAATTCCTAATGTAACTATTTACACATGACGTTTGTGAATGTAAAAGACAATTTCAAGTCATGAAAGTAGCAGTTTGAGACATAAAACATACAAAAATATGGAATCATTAGGATTACAATCAGGAAGTTGTGTACATGACATCATAACTTTGTCTACTAACAATCTGTTCAGAGCTGCTGAAGAGTCTCTGCAGCTCACCATGAACAGACCTGGAATCATTTTCACCTCCTGCCCTATTTTATTCTCAAAGAATGAGGTTAAATTTGTTGAGGTCGTGTTCATTTTAGTCCTGGTGATGTACATGCAGTCCAAGGAGCTGTATTTTACTATTTTTTTCATCAAACTGAGAGTTTGACTTTTTAATTGTCATTTAAATTGATAGACATCTATTTACCGTAATTTCCGCACTATAAACCGCACCTGATTATAAGCCTCACTGTCCAAAAATGTCACATTTTTAATTT
>JAQQAE010016711.1:0-11680 GCA_029823295.1 Pseudamia nigra
ATTGCAACAGACTGCCACATTGTTCTTAAGTTGAAGAGACCAACTAAAAAATTCAAGTTTTGGAAAAGTGTTGCTCTGTCATTTTATTAATTATTTTGTTCAGATTTTTTTGTTCAATTTAGTGATTATTTTGTTCATTTTGTATCAGATTTTGTTAATTTTCTTCTTATTGGTTGTTTTTTTTGTGGGATATTTTCTTGTTTTTAGTTTTTCTTTTTTGCATGGACTTTAGCACTGCTGCAGATTTGACCTCTCTGAAATTAAGCATAATTACCCAAGACATTTTGTTACAATCAAAATCAAATGTCACAAATGTCAGTTCCAGTCTTTTGACCAAATCCTGAGTTAGTGCACTTTGCCTTTGGGGGTATGTGTATATAGTCTCATTCTCAAGCAATAAAAACAAAATCATTATTATTTTCAGGCAATTATATTCTTAAGACATAATCAAGAATATTACATTTCACTTTCTCCAATAGATAACCCTGAATTTCACACATTGAATTAAAAGAACACAAAGGTAAATTTCCAAGATTGGAGTTACCAGGTGTTTGTGCTGGTGGCTGCTCAGTGTAAATACATAAACTCCCGGATGGGTAAAAACTACTGAGAAGAGGCTGGGAGGGGTCCAAGACAAGGTCAGCTCCTCTTTCAGCTGCCTGAATGCACCCCAGTCAAAATCACTGTTTGTGTTATATAGGTTGTCCCTGGCAGACATAAAGCAGGGATTAGGACATAATAAGATTGTGACCATCGAATCAGCAGCAGACGAAGGGATAACATCTTAGATTGACTTACAGATCATATTTAGGGTAATGATGTGTGGTGACAGTGAACAATAATATGTCACCAAGATGAAGACATGCTGTGGGATTTAAAACTCCACTAATGCTTCTCTTTTCGTTTATGTTGCTCCAGTTGCTCCTGTCACTGCTGGAATTCACCTCTCTGCCTCCATGACTAATATTTTCAAAGTCAGGGTCCTCCCATAGAACATCCTCTGCAAAATAACCATCATCCATTCAGTTATTCTTCCTAATCTTATAGAATGCATATAAGGAAATAATCAGTTTGCTGTGACAAACCAGCCATGCTTTCAGTGTGATGCTGTGTGCTGACAGGGAACAGTCGCTGAAGTTCTTCTGGAAGGCCACTGAGCAGTCCGAGAAAACCTGCCTCTGCAATCAGATCGATCAAGTAACACATAAAAGACAAACTGAGAGATAAGGAGAGTCATAAAAAAACAATACCAAAAGTGTCAAAGTGTCTACCTGTCGTCTGAACAGTGTAAACGGGATGTGTGGAGTTATGCTGGCGGCTGCACTGAAAAGTCCCTTGGGAGTCCCAGTGTTGAAAAAGCGGCTCTAGTGCACTGCCAGAGAGGCTTGACACCTGCAAACACACAATAACAACATTTACCATTTATAGGTCACTACCACAGAGGAGATGCTTGTTTTAAGCTTTCACTGTTGGTGCAATAAAGACCTCATTGTGTATAGTTTTTGTTAAGTATAATCTGACCAGGTAATGTTGCTCTAACCATTCATAATGTTTATCCTAAGACAGTTTCAATAGAAATACCTTAAGGATGGATATCATCACAAGGACATGCCCCAGTTTTTATGTACAAAAGGTTAATTACGGCAGTAATAAAAGAATCTGTACCCGCACATGTGGATGAAATTAGCAGTTGCTTGTGTTTACCTGTTTCTCATGGGTCCATAACAGGACTATTTGTCCGCTGGATTGACACTGAAGCTTCAGCTCGTCAGTGGGCCTGTCTCTGCACAGGCCTCCACATGACAGTTTCCCACCAGGATGTTTGCACATGCACAGGCCCAGCTCTCTGTCATATCCATGAAAGTCCTCTGCAGACTGGCATATCTGCAGGAAGCAATGCAGAGCTCAGAACTGCTTTAACAGCAGAAACAGATATTTGATTATGTTTCGGCCGAGTGTTATTATGGTGATTTTAATTTAGAAATTCGTATTAGTTTTTTATTTGTATTCCATTTTGGTTTTCATTTTGAATTTTTGTTAATTTTTAGATGTGTCCACAAGACATCACTGTAAAAATAAAAGTGTGTCCATCCCTATGATGTTTAAAACATTATGTGACAGAATGTTGTCAAATTTGGCTTGGCTTTATAAATGAACTGAGGACATTTTGGTGGTCAAAGGTCTTTGTCTTCCTATCTGTCTGTTGCGGTCTGTTCCTTTTTATCAATGCAATGACTCACAAATGCCTTTGCACTGAGTATGAGTATTTTTCCATTTCAATTCAACTCGATTTTATTTGTATAGCACCAATCAAAATCGACGATTATCTCTAGGTGCTTCACAATTCAAAGCTGAGATCTCAAACTCACAAGCATTCACTTGTATTTGCAGGATGCCCATTTTTAGAAGTCAAAGAACAAAGTCATTTATGGCCTAAAATACATTTTGGTATGATAGAAATTATGGTTGTTGTTGTTATTTAGTTTTAGTTTTTGAGGCGTCAAGGAAGGCCTTGAAGTTGAAAAGGGTAGGATGAAAAAGACATGACTTCAAATATGATTTACAAAATCCTGTAAATATGATTCACAAATCCCACAAAATGGACTTAAAATTTACATGTCATGCATATTTACATGTATCCACATCATCTGTTGATTCTCATTACAATATTTCAAGGCATGCTGATTCCAAACTTAGTACCTACGTTGGTGCTGCAGATGCTGCAATTATAGATATATCACTGAAGATATTTTTCATGTTTTTATGTCTCAACAAATTATTTAATCAAAATACAATCAGTCAATTTCATTTTGCTTAGTTTTAGGTTACGATGCCCCTGGGCTTTCTCTGCATATGATTACTTAGAATGTTCAACTAGGGTAAAGGTCATTACTGCAGCGGACAGTGGCACATATAAACACTGCTTCAGGAGAAGAGTAAACACTGCTTGGTCACAGTAACAGGAAGAATTTTGTGGTTAAGTATTAAGTGGGTCTACTACAAGTCTGTACTAAGTAAACTGCTGTGTAGTTCATGAAGGAAAGTGCAAAGGCATACAGGCTGCACTCATTAGCTTTGCCTGTGCTTGTAAAGTGTGTTTTGTCGGTGTGCCCAGCA
This sequence comes from Pseudamia nigra, assembly GCA_029823295.1. Lineage (NCBI taxonomy): Eukaryota > Metazoa > Chordata > Actinopteri > Kurtiformes > Apogonidae > Pseudamia > Pseudamia nigra. The sequence goes on from JAQQAE010016711.1 coordinate 3,118, forward strand.
AACAGATGTGGGTTACAACTTTTTTTAAATCATCAAAAAAGCATTCAAACAGATATTCATGTCAAACGCTGTTCCAAGTAGCAAGTTTCATTTTGCAAAAGACACCTTACCTTTACTCTGCTTTTGGTTTGTGCATCTCTGTGTATAACTGCATAATGTCACCTGGTGTCTGCAGTGAAGAGCCCACTGATATCTGTCCAGACAATCACCATGCTGCGTGCGTGTTTTTCCATTTTTGCAGATGTCGTACAGTCTGTGTACACATATGTCGTTGCCACTCGCTGGTTGGTAGCCCAGGGTACAGTAGCACCGGCCATCACTAGCCTGGAGAGAAGTGAGCGGTTACAAATATTTATTTATTATTTATATAATACAGCATCAATCTTATTTCAGGCATATATGTTTCCTTCTGCTCATTCACTCATCAATCTGTCTGCATTTGCTTTTTTTCCATTCTGTCTACACTGATTAATTAGTGTTTACTCTTTCCATCACTAATTTATCATTTCCATCATTTAACATTAGTTATACACAGACACTCATGAGACCCAAGGAGAGCAATCTTAGCTGATTATTATGATGTGACCAGAGAAGGGCTCAACGTTCAGACATCAACAGAGTAGGAAATAGGACCCTGCTGTGGGGGAATTCGATCTAGAGCTCTTTCAGCTTGAAGCTACAGATTGTTCAGTCTAGGGTTTCAGACAGACAGTGAGAATACTGCTGTAAAAAGAAACTGCTAAATAAGTGTGCATAATATCATCCAGGACTTTAAAATGACACAAATAATCATGGATTGTTTGGGATTATAAAAGAATGGATGAGATCACGCAACAAAGACGCAAGTGTGTGATGAGTACAGTAGGAGTGGTGAGGATGTTCACATGAAACTAGGGCTGCACATTCACACTAGTGACCTAGATCATGTGATGCTCAATATATATCATGTAGGTTACTGTTCTGATAAAGTGAGAACATTTTGTCACCTGGAAGCTTTGTCCTTCTCCAGGGCAGATGCAGGAGTCCTGACCAGACAGAGGCTGCTGAGCTTCAGGCCCACATGGCAGGGAGGCAGGGAGGCCTGGCCTAGGGCAGTAGTGGTTAGGAGGGCAGTTCAAACAGCTGTTAATGGACACAGCACCAGCAGCTGGTCCATATGTTCCCTTCGGACAGGGGATTGAAGAGAAAGTCTCCAAAGGGCAATAATATCCTAACAGAGATGATAATATTAAAGCATCAGTGCATCAGTTATCCTGATATTGTGTTGTTGTTGTTTTTACATAGAACTAATTATCACAGCTGATGGATATAATGCACTGCACTTCCAAAAATAAATCACTACAAGGATTTAATGAAGCAAATAGGTACTGTAAGGGCCTTTCTAAATATGTTTCAGCAGCTGCAGTGAGTAGTTTCTCATTTCTTGAACAAGGATATCAGAAGACATATCCCCTTGCCATGGAAAAGCAGTTACTCTGTTACAAAAGGGTCAAAAAATTACCTCACCGTGTAGGAATACAAGTAAGGAGATGCTGAAAGTGCTAAATTTGGGCTAAAGACTGTCTAAGGCAGGGGTCCGCAGGTTCCAAGGCCACATGTGGCACTTTAGCCCCTCCCCAGTGGTTCCCATGGCTTTGTCCGGGAATGAACGTAACACATCATAATAAATCAAACTGAACAAAATAAGCACTAAATGCACAACACGAAAAAATGAACAAAACATTCTTCTTTTAAAAAAGGACAAATCTACAAAATTAACAATATATAATCAAGTACGTGACCAAAAATAAGCAAAAATAATGAAATTGAGGAGGAGCTAATCCACAGCATAAACAAAATTAAAAAACTGATAAAAAAAGTTCAAAAAAACATGAAAATAATAAGTCAGCTTGATGAAAATGAATAAAAAATAAACAAGTCAAAAGTTGAACAAATATAAGCAAAATGATGAACAAAATATTCCACAAAATTGACAATAATTAAATAAAATAATCACAAACACAACATTTTCAAAAAAAATGAATAAAATGATAAACAAAATGAACAAAGATTAACAAAACAATGATCTAAATAATTTGGGAATTGAACAAAAAAAGTCAAAAATTATCAAAATAATCCATTAGTTTAACAACATTTTTTTAATTGACAAAAGGAATACAAATTAACAAGTTATTAAGCAAAAATAAATAAAAATAACCAAAACAATAAACAAATATTTCTGAATGTTTTTGGAGCTCTCAACTAGGTTTGCAAAATTCTGGGAATTTTCAAAGTTGGAAACTTTCCATGGGAAATAATGTGAATTTATGGGAATAAATGGGAATAAACCTCAAATCTACAAAATTGAAGGTTGGCCTTTAAAAGGCGTTTTAAAAATAGTTGGGGAAAATATATTTACCTCCACCAAGTATGTTTTTGCCGGCATTTGTCTGTCTGTCAGTTAGTTAGTTAGTTAGTTAGTTAATAAGATTAATCAAAAAGTAATGAACAGAGGAAAGGGATGAAATGGGAAAAGGAACACATGATCAAAATTTGGTGATCAAAAATACCATCTCAGCACACAGCGTTTTTTTGGCCAATCAAAATCTAGAAGGGGAGGGACATAGGAAGAACACCGTATGCTTCTCTGTGTCATGATGGAGGGGAAACTGAGTAACAACTCAGTTTATGATCTAACACTGAAAGATTTTATGAAATTTTGAAAGAAGTGAACATCTATAGAATATCCATTTCAGTCTAAAACGTTATTGTGTGAAAAGGACATTTTTACATGATGCCATGATGCAGCCACAGGCGCAGCTATGACTTGTTCATGTAATGACTCTGTGAATACATGCGCTACATGAGTATCAATGTAAACAGTGAACTTAGAAGTGGATCGTGTGCCGGGATGTCATTAAATTCAAGGCTCTCTGTACTAGGGTTCCAGGGTTCTAGAAATCATGCTGTGCATGTACTGTAAATGAGGAATGCATTTAGGGGGCACGGCCTCAAACCCCAGCAGTAAGCAATGTGCTATGTGCATGTGATTGAGAAATGGCATAGATATTCTCAAGAACACGCATGAAATCTAGCTGTTTTAGTCAAAATTATGCATAAAATTTTTTTCCCCAACTATACACTCCTGATCAAAATTTTAAGACCAGTTGAAAAATTGCAAGAATGTACATTTTCTGTTTGCATTTTGAAGCACTACTTAGAACCTTCTTAAGATCCAACAGTGCAAAATGTACATTCTTGCAATTTTTCAACTGGTCTTAAAATTTTGATCAGGAGTGTACTTGAGAACTGTTGAGGGCCAACCCTCAATTGTGTAAATCCCAGCTTCATTCCGGTTTGTTCCCATAAATTCTGATAATTCCCATGGTGAGTTTCCAATTTGGAATATCTCCAAAATTCCCCATCTGAAATTCCCATGGAAAATTTCCTGGAAAGTTTACAGAAATTTCCAGCCTCTTTGCAACCCTACTCTCAACCCATACTGTGTGTATTTTTACTTCCTGTCTAAAAACAATCTTTAGAATGTAATGGTTGCCAGCCCCTGGCCTAATGCATCCAGATGCGCCCTGTTCCAGAGCGATGGGTCCATGGACGCGAGAACGGGAGCAGGAAGCAATGCCTAGTCTCTCCTGTACTAGCCTGTGGGGGGTATTATGATCTGGGGTCACTTCAGTTGATTGAGTGTAGATTCAGCAATTTCATGTGTGATCCATGAGTAGGCTATAATACTTCCTGGTGGCATGGGCCTATTTTACGATTCATTAGGACTGACACAGTGAAGGGTCAGAAAGCATGAGAAATCCTTTTCACACATGTGCTGGCCTCCACAGAATCCAAACCTTATTTTCACTGAGTATCATTGGGGTGTGCAGGGAATACTTTGACTCTCCAATAGAACAAGATCTGGAAAAACTGGATGTAGCTCCCCGGACAGCATTAACTGTCTTAGCATTGCATAAGCTGAGTGTGACTTTTTAAGCTGCTCTTCCACTTGCGCCAGGGGAGGCTTTTTAGTCATTTACGCTAATTCAAACAAACCAGACACCAATAGTAAACTTTAAATAAATACTGCATTTACACTTTGATTCAGATTACCATCAAAATCTAATCACATATTCCATGGCTTATTTCAAACCATAGCTTTTTTGTGTAAAGCTGTGAGCACACAATCAAACAAACCAATGCAGGCAAAAGTATTACTGTCTTTGACAGAGGTTAGCTAAAGCAGTCAGTATGGCCTACCTGGCTGGCACAGTGGCCTCTCCTTGATCTGCTGACTGATGTTATGTCCTCGAGTACAAGTTACAAGTACAGAAGTCAACAGCCACCAGAACACCTTGTTGCATCTGCATGATTTTAACAATGCCATATTAATCTTCCTGCTCAAAGAAAGGACAGACCTGCAATCTACCTCTAACCCAGCATCATCCAGGATTGGCAAAAGTTGTCTTGGTCGTCTGTCTTAATGTGGCCAGAGCAGAGTCAACAGATATGAAGGTGTTGCAGAGATAAAGGTAGCTCTGCACACATGACCTGATCTGTCCGCTTGTTGAAAGAGCTGTAGACTAGTCAGCAAGCATAACTTTCAAAGGCCCACTGAATGATTTATAAGGCCCAGGAGGTAAGGTGACAGTGACAGTGGAGGGACTGGTTGCTGGTATACAACAGAAGGGAAAACAGCTACCTTTTGCTGTCAGATCACATTACGGCATTTGTTCGTCTGAGTTCTACCCTGAAACTGATTAATTATTTGGCTCCTGGTGTACATCAACACAGCTTTGCTTTAGAAGAATTTACCATGCAATATGTTACTCAGAAGCTGCAATATTCACATATGGATTTATGTAAGGGCATCAGATATTTGCTCACTTAAGACATAGACTCTTCTGTTGTTTAACACAGAATATGTATTTTAAGTTTGAGCTTAAAATACCAGACATTCCTTGTACAATGTGTGTAAACTCCACCAGCCATGTTCTCAATGAGCTGTCTATTGTTCTAGATATAAACAGGTACTTGGTAACTGGACAATTTTATGTCTTGACCATGGATGCCCTCAGTTTTGCCCCATATGACCTAGTTTTTGTTAAATAATAATAAATGTTACAGGCAGTTGCAGAGTTTTTTTCTTTTATTTTTTCCAGATTACAGCATTCTTTGATCCTGACATTGCAACTTTGTCCTTCCACAATTGACTCAGATCTGCTGAAGACTCTGCAGCTCAGCACGTATATAATGATTTTCACCTCTTTCACTATTTTCACACTCTAAAAGGTCCAGGATAACCCTGGTGGCTCTGTTCTGGTGGTCCTGATGGACCGACTGGAGGCAGTGAAGAGTTCAAAGCAAAATTGAGAAAGTGAGAAGTACTGTAAATGGGAAAGTGAACATAAATGTGATATTGCATTAATAGACTGGGAACATCCATCCATCCATCCATTTTCTGCCCCTTAATCCTCGTGAGGGTCGGGGGGGTGCTGGAGCCTATCCCAGCTGACTTGAGCGAAGGCAGGGTACACCCTGGATGAGTCGCCAGTTCATCGCAGACTGGGAACAAATGTGCAAAAATGTACATCATACAAGTTCAAATTATTGGAGAGAATATTCATGGAAGATTTTGGTTAGATATTTTAGAGCACCACAAATCTTAAGTAAACACAAAAGCAAATTCAAATCCAGTTGTTGGAGAAGACAAGACAAATCACCGTCATGTATTCTGGTCATGTGACGTCATAAATGGTTTCTCAAATCTGTCAAAGTCATAATTAAAATGTTTGGATCTTGTAATAGTAAAACCTATTATATGTACTTTCAGGAAAGGTGCCAAAGGAAATATTTCTATTCATTTTTCATTATTAGGATAGATATTATTAAACACATTACAAGAATCTGGTTAAAAATGACAAGCTGAAGAATAATGAATGGAAAGATTGTGTGGATGAAATTTATGAAATGGAGAAGATCTCTATGAAAATAAGAACCGAATACAAATGTTTGAGGAAAGATGGGCGACATGGATCAAATATGTATCATGATATTTGTGTTTTTCTGTCTTTGTTCCACACTTTCTTATAATAACCTGGTCATGTAGACTTGAATTCTTCATGACCCTATGAGCTGTGAAAACTTATGAACTATCCAGAATTTTTTAATCATACATATTTACTTATTTGGTGGTATCTTGTTTGTCAGTATTTGTATATCTCTATGTATTAATTTTGGTTCATGTTTTAATGTATCTCTCTCTCGCTCTCAACACACAGTATGTTTGTATGTATGTGTATGAAAAAGTTTGGGCACCCTTGACAATTTCTATTATTTTCATTTATAAATCAGTAGGTGTTTAGATCAGCAATTTCATTTTGATCTATCAAATAAATGATGGACATAGTAATATTTCAGCAGTGAAATGAGGTTTATTGGATGAACTGAAAATGTGCAATATGCATCAAACTAAATTAGACAGGTGCATGAATTTGGGCAGCCTTGTCATTTTGCTGACTTGAAAACCTGAAACTACTTACCACTGATTAGTTGGAACACAAAATTGGTTTGGTGAGCTTGTTAAGCCTTGAACTTCATAGACAGGTGCATCCAATCATGAGAAAAGGTATTTAAAGTAGCCAACTGCAAGTTTTTCTTCTCCTTCACTCTCCTCTGAAGAATGGCAACATGGGGGCACCAAAAGACCTCTCAAATGACCTGAAAACAAAGATTGTTTAACATTATGGTTTAGGAGAAGACTACAAAAAACTATCTCAAGCTATTTCAGCTGTCAGTGTCCACTGTGAGGAACATAGTGAGGAAATGGAAGAACAACAGGCACAGTTCTTGTAAAGGCCAGAAGTGGCAGACCAAGAAAAATATCAGAGGCAAAGGTGAAGGACGGTGAGAATGGTCAAAGACGACCCACAGATCACTTCCATATACCTACAATATCATCTTGCTGCAGATGATGTCACTGTGCATCGTTTAACAATTTAGCGCACTTTTGTACAAGGAAAAGCTGTGTAGGAGAGTGATGTGGAAGAAGCCTTTTTTGCACACACACCACAAACAGTCACTTGAAGTAGGCGAAAGCACATTTGGACAAGCCAGTTTCATTCTGGAATAGGGTTCTGTGGACTGATGAAACAAAAATTAAATTATTTGGTCATAACAAGGGGTGATATGCACGCAAAAGAACACAGCATTTCAAGAAAAACACTTGCTACACACAGTAAAATTTGGTGGAGGTTCCATCATGCTGTGGGGCTGTGTGGGCAATTTCAGTATTGGGAATCTTGTTTAAGTTGAGGGTCGTATGGATTCCACTCAATATCAGCAGATTCTGGAGAATAATGTTCAAGAATCAGTCACAAAGTTGAAGTTACACCAGGACTGGACATTTCAACAAGACAACGACCCATAACAGCGTTCAGAAGGCATCATCAGACATCATGCACAGGAACAAGTACAGAGTTCCAGAATGGCCATCCCAGTCCCATCCCAGACCTGAACATCAATGAAAATCTGTGGGATGATTTGAAGTGGGTTGTCCGTGCTCAACAACCATCAAACCTAACTGAACTGGAAATTTTTATAAGGAGGAATGGTTCAAAATACCTTCATCCTGAATTCAGACAGACACTCATTAGAGAATATATGACATGCCTAGAGGCTGTTACTTTTGCAAAAAGAGGCTCTACTAAATATTGATATGATTTTTCTGTTGGGGTGCCCAAATTTATGCACCTGTCTAATTTTGTTTTGATGCATATTGCACATTTTCTGTTCATTCAATAAACCTCACTTTACTGCTGAAATATTACAGTGTCCATCAGTTATTTGACAGATCAAAATAAAATTGCTGATCCAAACACCTACTGATTTATAAATGAAAATGACAATTGAAATTGTCAGGGGTGCCTAAATTTTTCATACCACTGTATAGTAATGCTCCTCTATGAGTCGCCACCTTATCGTGGTGGAGGAGTTCACGTGTCCCAGTGATCTTAGGAGCTATGTTGTCGGGGGCTATATGCCCCTGGTAGGGTCGCCCAAGGCAAACAGGTCCTAGGTGAGGGTCCAGACAAAGCACGGCTCAAGAAGACCCCCATGACAAGGAAAGATTTGGACTCAACGCGCCCTTGCCCAGATGTGGGATACCGGGGCCCCCTCCTGGAGCCAAGACTGGGGGTGGGGCTCAAAGGCCAGCGTCTGGTGGCCGGGCCTATGCCCATGGGGCTCAGCCGGGCATAGCCCGAAGAAGTGTCGTGGGTCCCCCTCACATGGACTCACCACCTGTGCGAGGGTCCGTGGGGGTTGGGTGCAGTGTGATATGGGTAGCGGCCAAAGGCGGGGGTCCTAGCGGACTGATCCTCGTTTGCAGAAGCTAGCTCTGGGGACATAGAATGTCACTTCTCTGGCAGGGAAGGAGCCTGAGCTGGTACGCAAGGTGGAGAGATACTGGCTAGATATAGTGGGGCTCGCCTCGACGCACAGCCTGGGTTCTGGAACCAGTGTCCTTGAGAGGGGTTGGACTCTCTTCCACTCTGGAGTTGCCCACGGAGAGAGGCAGCGA
>JAQQAE010016712.1:0-11680 GCA_029823295.1 Pseudamia nigra
TAAAGGAAATTACACCTGCTTTGTAGAACTTAACAGAACCTCTGTAATGTTCTACAAAGCAGGTGTAATTTCCTTTAGTTACACTGAGATGTTTTTGCTTTTTTACACTTGGTTCACTGCCTTCATCAGTAATTAATGTAATTTGTTTCAAAATGTGTACGACTTATACTTTTACATTTAAATTGACTTTGAAGCAGTAAATACTGAAGAAGTTGGCAGTGAGGTGGGTCAACTGTAACATAAGATTTCATCACTTTTTCCTTGATACATGACTTATTGAGTGTTAATCGCATTGAAATGTTTTAATCTAATTAATCATGCAAATGGATTAATCCAGATTAATTTTAACAGCCCTAGTTATTAATCAACCAGATAAATTGTATTTGAATATTTAAAATGAACATCAGTAAACATCAAAGTTTAAGATTCAGAATCATACAAAATAAATAGCACTGCCTATTTCAAATGTAGGAGGGTGGGGTGGAGGTCAAGGGGTCTGCTGAAGGTGCTAATACCAAATTAAATCCCTCAAATGTCAAATACCACAACAAAGTGAAAAATGGAATTTACTCTGTGTAACAGCATCATCCTGTATAGTAATACGTTTAAATTCTGGAAGCATTTATTTATTTAATATTTCTTTAACCAGGTAAATCAGTTGAGTACGAGTTCTCACTTGCATACCTATGAGGATGTTACTGGTGGAGGTGTGGCGTTCTTTGATGGGTGCTGGTTCACTTGACAAGCTGCTGCTGCGGCTGCTGGTTCTGGAGGAGCTTGGGTCATTGGGATAGATGGTTATGCTACTGGTCATTTTGTTAGTGGTGGTTACAATTGGCTTGGTGGAGATTTTGGGCTTGCCGTTGGCAGACAAAGGTTCTGAAATCATCATTTCCTTCCTGTCAATTTCAACAATGGCTGGCTTAATGACAGCTTTTGACCTCAGTGCCTCACGTGGGCTGCACACCCGCTGGATCTCAATCCCTGATGAAGTGTGCATGGGAACCTGGTGGCCTCCATCTGCTAAATGTTGCCTACTGTGGAGCTCATCATCAAATGAGCTTCTGGAGGAGGAATCCTCTGAATGTGAGTCATGGACATGAGAGTATCGAGGAAATCTGGAGGTTGCAGTCCGACTGCTAACAGTTGAAGTTGTTGTCTCGGTTACAGGTTCTGGTTCAGAAGGCCTTGAACCAGTGGATTCTGTTTCAGAGGCAGAGGAATGCGCTTCTGACCCCTGGTCGGTGGGCAGCAGTGGAGTGACATGAGATTTGTAGGCTGTGTAGGACCCATTAGCTTTGGAGAGGCTGGAGGTGATGGATGCAGACACAGGTTCCTGAACAGGGTCTATTGATTCCTGGTCTGAGGCAGATGCTGCATCTTTGTCTAATGCTGAGATATTATTGACATTAATGGAACTGTCAGGCACTACGTCTGAGTTATTTGATTCACTGTCACTTCCTACGTATAATTTAGAGAACTTTTCAAGTCTCTTTTTGCTCTCTCCATCATGCTGTTTCTGAGCACTTCTCTGTGGCTTCTGGTCATTAGCAGCTGGAGGGTAGCGACTAAGAACTGACACCTTTTTCATATCACTAGAGGATGTATTTACAGAACTGTACATGGTTCCTCTTGTCTTTTCCTCAGTTCCCCGTCCTGCATCTCTTAGTCCATTATCAGATGAGATTGCAGCAGAAGGTGTTTTGGGTGTCCGTCTACTCTTGTGAGCAGGACTGAGGGCTCTCCTCACAGTCCTAGGAGAACTCTCCTCTGAGTGGCTCAGCTCTTTGCTCTTGGTCAGCTTGGTCTCTCGTTTATGCTGAGGCGAGAGCTCCCTGTTCCTGTGTCTGGGGGAGCTTGGTTCTGAGACAGTTGCAGGACTCCTATATTTTGGCTTCTCTTGCCTGAAGCTTCCCTTCACTATAATCTCTTCGTTCTCAGCCTTGCCATTTTCCAGTGCTTTAGCAGGACTGTTGAGGCAATTATTGCTGCTTCCATTGCCGAGTTTATCCACATTACTGGGTCCACTTCCTCCAATTACTCCTATTCCACACAGCTGCATCCGAAGCTGCTCCACCTGCTCACTCAGCTGTCGAGCCCGGTTTCGTTCTATCTGGAACTTCTCGTTTAGTTCCCCATTTTTGGACTCTGAGTTTTTCAGATCTTCCTCTACAATCTCCAACTGTTTGAGACGGTTCTTTAGCCTCTCTACTTCCTGGGTCAGCTCTTTTACTTTATTGTCCTCCTCATGTGAACCTTCAATGCTGCTATTCTTCTCATTCTGAGATTTGTTTATGAGGCCGATTGTGTCGTCTGTCAATTTCAAGTAGTCAAGGCTCCTCTTGCGTCCAGACAGCTTGCTTGTGAGGAGGCCTGTTGAGGCCAGCTCATCTTCGATTCGGGACCTCATAAAGTCTGTTCGACCGGGATCTGCAGACATCCCAAGATGATACTTTTGTTGCTCCAGTTGTTCTGTCAGTTTTAAAATGATTTTCTCATCCTCTCTCTGTTTCTCAAGCAGTCTCTTACGTTCACTCACAAATGTCTGCGTGAATCCTTTCAGTTTCTCAAGCTCCATTGTCAAAGCCTGCTCTGCTCTGTCCAGCTTCACCTCAGACCCCTCCACTTCTTTCAGACGAGCTTTGAGGGCCTCTAACTCAGACGCAAGCTTCTTGGTTAGGTTTTTCTCCTCATTGAGGTTTAAGCAGAGTTGGCTACAATCAGACTTGCTTTTCCCAAAAGCTTCTTCCAGTTTTTCCAGCTCTGCCATCCGCCGTTGCAGACGTTCAATCTCAGCCTTGAGTTCCTTGGTGAGGTTTTCCTCTTCTTCCAGTTTTTCTCGGACAGTGCGACAGAGATCCTCGGCTTTGCGTACCTCTTCATCCTTACCCTGGATCTTTAGGAGTCGTTTCCTTAGTGCCTCCACATCACCAAGCAGAGATGAGTTGCTGCCCTCTGCCTGGATAATTTTATCCTGTATGAAAAAATGCAAATATCTATTTATCTAAAAATGTTAGGAATTTCTGTTCCATCACAGCTCACTCAGCTGACACTTCATTAAGCTCCTCCAAAAATGTCCATTGTCCAAACAAGGGAAAGTACTGAAAGGGTTTGTAGCTATATAGCCCCTGCAAGTCCAACAGCAGATATCTCAAAGTGAATCTTGAGTGAGGTGTCACATTTTATATGTTTCCAAATAAACAAATTTTAAAAAGCAGTGGTGCTGGGTATAGATTAAAGTATACAGAACTAAATCATTGCTGAATCTGTCACGGTTATTTACGACAATAAACTACCTGAGAATTCTGCCAGTTCGTTACTACATTATTGAGTGCATTTCAATTTGAGGATGTCTGAGAACATGATTTTATGATATACAGTAAATGATCAATCTTACATTCTACTGGTCTTTCTTATTAAAAAACTCTGAAACGAGTAGAAAAAAAAAGACCACAATATGAATTTCAGAAGTACATGAATAAAATAGCATTGTTTCATAAAGAAAAGTCTTTTTTTTTGCTCAAAATTAAATGCTGAGTAACACTAGGTAGAGGACATATTATCAGAATAGTATGGTTCCGTTTGTCCTTCCCTCAGGTCCTTGTCCAGTTTCTTTGTGTGTGCATGTGTGCACAGTTATTAACAACTGTGCGCTAAATTAGTTAGATTTCTTTCTTGAAGCAAACAGAATTTTTGTATTGATAAAAGACTCTTATATTGTGACAGTCTTCTCTGTCCATTATTTCCTTTTCACTACCTCTTCTTGATACAGTTTGGCCACATGCATGAAAACTTGACGGGTGTAATAGGAGTAATCAAGAGGTTGGTTACTACTGAAATGTCCAGTTACACATAAACACAGGATGCATTATCTGATCATTATCTTAGTGTTACATCGTACCTGCACATCCAGCAGCTCGTCCTCAGACTTCTGCAGTTTGTTGGTGGCTTCTTCCAGTTCATCCAGTCTCCGGCCGAGACTCTGCAGCTTGTGCCGCAAGTGGCGATGCGTCATGTCTTTATGATCAGACATGGCTGTGAAGGTCTTTATGTTCTGCAGGCTGGGCTTTGTTTATGTGTTCAGGTTATTTGATGACTATGTTTTTGGAGGACCACATTTGTGTGGTAGTGATGGTGAGTTGTAAGAGTTCAGTTTAGTGATACCGGGCAGCAAACATCAAAGGTGTCTTCATTTGCTCCGTACTCCCAGCAGTCGGTCTTCTTGTGACTGTCACTTAAGACTTTGAAGTTCCCTCAGTGTGCTAATTAGCAGATGCATCTGTCATCTGTAGGAGGGAGAGAGGAAGCGACAGTTAGTCATCACTAATTTGTCAATGACAGTCATTTGCATTTTCAAAAAACATTCAGTAGCACAGTAGCACTGTAACTGGGTTAGACCAGTAAGTTTTTACACACCTGATTCATGGTTTAACTTCGGCCACAATGCATTAAGCCTTAAATCTAGCTTAACATTTATAAAGGTTCAATTTAAAACTTTTTACACTAAATATTACTTGCTTTTTCCTCTTAAGATTCAGCTTGATTCTATTTAGTTCATCAAAACTTTTAATTCGATTTGAAGCAAAATCTTTTTTAAATTCAATCAAAGTTCTATCAACAAAATTAAGTGACAGCTTTTGTTTTGTTTGGCCATACTGCTTGAGTAATTCAGCAAACAAGTTTTTTCTCAAATGTAAAAAAAAAAAAAAGCCATTATAGCCAGTACATTATTTGACTATTTAGCCAGATAAACATTTTACAAGACACAGCAAGCAGATTTATTTTATTTTTAATTAATTTAGAATGTTGAAGCAAGGATCCTATCAATAAACTTGGATTTATTATATTAGTTTGTAATTGAGCAGAATTCTAGTTATTTTTACATTTGGATATTTTTTAAAGATCTCTGATCATCACTAATATTAGACTAAAAAAATCTTTGTCCCTATATCCATCATTAGCTAATTTTATATTTTTTGCTTTGAGTTACTGTGACCGCCAGGAGCAAAGCAAAACAAACATACTATGGACACTTAAACAACAGACACATAAACAGACATAAGCTTTAGTAGAGCACTGGAAATGAGAGTACCATTTCCTTTTCACCATTCATCAACGCGACCAAATAATTACACTTATTTCAAGGCACATAATAGTCAAACTGCGACTTTCTTTGTTCCTTTTTTTGTTGAAGCACCATGTGTCTGACCTTGCATGTCCTTCAAAAAAAAAACAGCGGTGGTGTTTGAGCTTACAGGCTTCAAGATGCCAGCGCACACACAGACACACCAACTTACCGCCCTATGTCATCCACTGATGTATCCAGCATCGATTTCTGCCTCTGTGCTTCTGCTGACATCAGCAGATCTCAATAACACCTACCCCCATATGCACGCACACAAACTCATCCTGGTAGCAGCCACAACATCATATCCATGCCAAGTTCACAACTACTACACCATTTCTAATCACTTGAAACAGCAGTGACTATGCATAAAAATGTTGATGTGACAAAGACTTATTAGGTGGCAACAAACCAACCTTGACATGAAAGTGAAGTTCAGCTCAGATATGAAAGACATACCATAAAACCTCATCATACTTTGACTTAAAATCAGAACATTCAGATCAGCTACTGTATTATTACTAGAGCAAACCCCATCCATTTGCAGGCCCAGCATGTCTCTGTGTGATGGGAAAACAGATCATTAGCCCACCACAGTCTGTCTGCCATTAATCTAACAGCCGACACTGCTATTGTCTCATGCATGATTCAGGTAGTGGCATTTCCAACCTCTGCATCCAAATGCTCCCCTCCCCCCAGTAATTATACCAGGCTTTCCCCACAGACCGTTGAAGGAAAATCGACCTGGGGGTAGGACGTAACAACTGCACACATCATCACTTATCAACCCCCAACAGCCGAACCAGCTACCACTCCACGCTTTAAAGCTCCCCTCGTCTATACTGTGGTCCTGCGTTAAACATCCGGCTCTCTAGCGCTACAAACCATCACACATGACGTCTGTTTGATGACTTTTTACTTACATTTAATAACTTTTACTGTTGTAAAAAGATCAACCAGGGCAATAAATCCAAAGCTTCTTTTAATCTGAATTGACTATCCATATACTGTGTGCAGCTTCATAGACCATCCATCTTTTAGTGCAAGGAAAAACAAACCACTTCTCCCACAATTCATTAAATGTCTTGTTGAACATGAACCGAGGCAATAAGATTTCTAAGTCAATATGGCAGTGATTACTTTTGAAGAAGTGTGTAGCTGCAGTGTTTTAATTATTCTTTCCTTTCATGAGGTGTAGAGGGTTCGTAATTTCTTTGCTGGAGATGTAAAGGAAATAAAAGTATGTGCTCTGAAGAGGAAGTAGGAAAAATGTCAGAGGACAAACCGCTAGCACAGCTGTCCAGATATGTAAAACACCTTAGTCTGTAGTCATTTTGTATTTCAATAGCTTTGCGCAGCTGTGGCTTGTTAAGCAAACTGCAATTTTTCTCTGTTGTCTTGAGGTAGTTGCTGTGGTTTGGCCACATTCTGACTGATGTTGTTCCAGCGGGGTCAAGTACTATGAAGTATGTCAGTATACATCCATTGAGAGCAGAGGACTCATACTGGCAGTTCTTCACTTGATGACAGTCTTTCAAACAGCACTATGTAGCCCAGCAAATATGTAACCAATGTCAAATTATAAAGACAACCGTTTACTAAAATGTACCTCAGGAGAGTGAATGCTCTCCAACGCAAATGTGGGATTGAAGTTAAATTTATGGACCTTCGAAGAATTCTTTTTTTTTTTTTTTTTTTTTACTGTAGCTACCACACTCTTATATAATTACAGGGCTGCAGATGACAATTATTTTCAATGCTGATGTTCAGATTAATCAATTGGCTATTTGATCTAAAAAAAATCTTGAAAAACTGAGAAATGTTAAAACTTAGAGAAGATGTAAAGGTGTTTACAGCCTGGTATAAACAATGGTGTTGGTCTCTATAATTTATTTTCACCTCTACGAACACTGTGGGACGGTGATTTTTTTTAAAAGTAACTCACCTGCTTAGATGATCGGGAAAACAAAATTTGTGCAGAATTAAGGGCACAGGTGCCATGCGGCATATGTGTGTTCGAGAGAGAAGCTTCACCGCATCATTCAGCCCACCTCAGCTTTACCCACAACCCACCTCTAATTCCACCTTTGAATCTGCGTGAGCAGTGCCCAGAGGCTCCTTGCTTGAGCTTCCAAATGGCTCTTCAGGGCCATTGGGGTTCACCTGCCGGGTCCATAATTGCAGTCAACTTTGCCAAATGCCAATCCCAAATATTATTTAGCACTTATGGTACCCTACCAAGAACAGTCTTTTAATGTCTGGTCACTACAGTGTCATCATTCAGTCACTGATTTCACTTCCATACTGAAGTTCTATTTTTACCTCTTCATCCTGTGTTTTTTGTTGTCATTGATGATAATTATAGACATGATAGTCATTGTCCCTCCCCCAGCATTACATGTAAGTGGTTCTTGAGTGTTGCTGCTGCTCAGAACCCATTTGGAAAACATTGGCCTAGTTCAATTGCTGTTGAAGCTTTGAGATTTACGAGACACCAGTCCTAAACTACCTCAGTGGAAAGTGGCTATACAGGTATCAGGAACCCAAAATAACTGTGGGTGCCGCTAGTACCTCAAAAACATTTCACAGTCAAATAAATTTCAAGTTCAGTCTCAAATTATTTATTTAAATACATTTCAGATTATTTTAGACATGTACTTTGGGCCCCTACTATTAATTTTCTCCCATTATTTCTGCTTCCAAATCTTGCAACGCAGTGTCGGTTGAGCCTTGTCCAGCTTAATAATGCTAGGTCCAACTACTCCTGGCAAGCCGCCCTTCATCTCCTCTTGCTGTCTGTTTATTTCAATGCCAACTCCCTGCCTCCCTCTGTCAGCTCATCTCTCAGACACGCACACCAGCTCAGCCAAGCGGGCACTTTAAAAGGGGCGGCTGTGCGTGCAAGCCCACTCTGGCAAGGGCCGGCCTCTGCCAAGCCAATCAACATACCTGATTCAGTTAATGCACAGCCTTCATGAGCCACATTCAGGACCAGACAGGAGGGAATTAGCAGGATAGTGTATGAAAAGAGACAAGGAGGTGCAGTCATCATAGGTGTAGATTTCAGGGAGATGGGGGGGATTCCTTCCCTTTAATCGTCATATTAAATATCATATGTGTATTTGTCTTCTTCAGAGTTTTCTCTGGATTGTTTTAACCAGTACTTAGTTATTTTCACTTAATCCTTCTTTACATACTGTAAATAATAACAGTAATGATGTCAATTCTTTGATTAACTTGATGTTGATTTTGTGTTTGTTCTTAATAATTAAATGTTATGAAGAGCAGTAGCTAAACAACTTTATTTTATGTTCAAAGAGTAAAGAAATATAGATTCTATAATTTATGGATTATGGCAGTTCAGACAGTACATAGCATAACAAAACTAGTAACTTTTCTCCTTTTGGTGCTTATTTTGTTGTTAATTTTTCTTGTATATGCTCCTTTTGGTGCTTAGTTTGCATATTTTGATGCTTTGTAAAATTCTTTTGTTTTGCTTCTTATTTTGCTAATTTTATTTCTTATTTTTGCTCAATTTAGCTTTCTTTTATTCCTTAATTTTTTTGCTCCTATTGTTGCTCATCTAGATAATTTTTGTCTAATTTTTTGTTTATTTTACTCGTTTTTGTTCATTTTGGCCTTTATTTTGCTTGTTTTGATGCTCATTATGGGCATGTTGGGTTATTTGATTTCATATTTTGCTGATTTTACATCTTATTTTGCTTCTTTTATTGCTTATTTGCTATTTTTTGTTCATACTGTTACTTGTTTTCTCATTTTTTGTTCTTTTTGGGGGTTTTTGCGCATATTAATTTTGGCACTTCTCTTGCTTCTTTTGTTGCTGCTTTGTACACGTTCAGTAATTTTGTTTTTTATTTTGCTGATAGTACAGCTTATTTTGCTCAATACACTGCTTATTTTACAGTATACTTGCTGCTCATATTGTTGTTTGTTTTGCTTGTTTTTGTTCATTGTGTTGTTTAATTTGCTCATTTTGTTCATAAATGTATGCAGCGATAGCACATGATGCATTAACAATACAGCTTCACACAAAAACTGAAGTGTCTATCAAAATTTCCTGAGGATACCTGGGTTTTCACAACTGAGAGGGAGTTGAACTGACTCATGTGATCTGCATATTAAAAGGAAAAATGTGTGGGGCTATTGGGGCATGGTTCAAACACAAAGCAAAATGAGGCGGGAGTAGTGCAGGTGAAGGTTGCTGAGGTCGTCCTGCTCAAATTATACACATTTTCATTCCCTCTGTTCTGTTCTTTGACAGTTCTGAAAAACCTCGAGGGGGACAGGAGCTGTGAGCCAGGGGAACTGACCTGTTTTACGCAGACACATTCCTACTGACAGACTAACCAGGGCACTGACAGTCCCTCGCTCTGTTTCGCCTGCTCTTAACCAGGACACTGACAGGCTCTCCAAGGCCCA
This sequence comes from Pseudamia nigra, assembly GCA_029823295.1. Classification (NCBI taxonomy): domain Eukaryota; kingdom Metazoa; phylum Chordata; class Actinopteri; order Kurtiformes; family Apogonidae; genus Pseudamia; species Pseudamia nigra. The sequence goes on from JAQQAE010016712.1 coordinate 9,566, forward strand.
CTCCCTGAGAAAAAGAGCCTGTTTGTAACCAGGGCATTGTCTGGGTGTTACCGCCAAGATAGTACAGCCAGTGAGAATGTACACATTAGGAAACAGGCAGAAAATTCAGTGTTTGGATTTTAATACTGTCTGGACATACTTCAAGGTAATAAATGTCTGTAATGTAACTGTGCACTACCTGTCAAATATTTAGACACGCTTTCTCATTCAGTGTTTTTTCTTTATTTTTTATTATTTTCTATATTGCACATTAATACTGCCGACAGTGAAATATGTACGGAAACCAAAAAGTGTAAGAATTTTTTTTCCCCCTGTGATTCCGAGTCTCTACAGATCTTTGAGTGCTATATGAGTGACAGGTCTTGTAATGCCCCTTTTCCACTAGTACCTACTTGGCTCGACTCAGCTCACTTTGGGAGCATTTCCATTGGGTCATAGTACCTGGTACCAGGTACTTTTTTAGTACCGGCTTGGCTGGGGTTCCAAGCGAGCTGAGTCAAGTAGCGAATGTGACGTACACAGACTGCAGGCCACTGATTGGCTAGGGAGTGGTGTCACTGGACGCGTCTCGAGAGAGACTCCGACACAACAAAAAACTGCGCCATTTTTAAAAACTCTACTTGTATTAATCGACAATGGCGACATGTAAATCCACACCGTGTCCAACAATGAGGTACAGACGTTTGTGTGTCTGGTGGCTGAGACAGAATTCAGAGGGAGCTGGATGGAGCCGCAAGACACGATAAGAAGTGGTTCAGTCTAATGGAAACTACAGAGAAGCTGATAATGGTGAGTGTTTTTGACTTAATGTTAAAGCATCTTTAACGTTACGTCTCCTGACGGTGATAAACTCACTATGAACAAACAGTGAGATTTTTAAAGTAACGTCGTTGTCTTGTATTTGCAGACAATGGACTAGGTTAGTTAGTTTAGCCACCAGTGCTAACTCTGTGCTCTGCTTGTATTTTGTGCTCACTAACAAGTATCACTACTGAAAACAACAAGTAAAGTCAACGTGTAAAACAACATCTGACGAACAAGACAGTGTTAGTACTAGTAAAAAACCTTGTTATGTGTTGCAGGTTTGTGTGTGTTAAAGTTCCGTGTGTGTGTGTGTGTGTGTGTGTGTATGTTCTCCAGCTCCACTGCTTCTGCTTTGATACCGGGGCCGGTTGGACACAGCGACATGTTTTCACCAGTAAGAAACAATAATGACTATGACTCTACCTACACGGATAGTACTCACTTGCAATGGAAAAGAAACTAAACTGAGCCGAGTCGAGTAGAACCGAGCTGAGTCGAGCCATGCAGGTAGTAGAGGAAAAGGGGCATTAATGTGGTTGTATCCAGATGCACCAGTGTTTTAGCTGAGCGCACTGAGTATTATGTGCTGAGATCTCTCCAATAATTCTATTATGCACGGCAATGTATGGAATATCCAAATCCCTCCCTATCCTTCTTTGAAATATATTGTTTCTAAACATTTCAATAGAGCTTGGGAATTCACTAAGCAAGTTTTTGTCAGGACAATTGTAAACAAACAGAGACCAGTGAGGAGCAGAACAGATACAAAAATATATAAATAAACATAGAATAAACAACAACAAGTTAATACTTGATATCCGCTATTGACAGAAATTAATGGAGTGGTATGTTCAGAAAAGGAATACATGCTGTAGGAAATGATCCATATGAGCACACAGAATGAGCAATGTTAATGTTCCTTTTCACACACCTTGTTTATGGCGTTAGTGTGTACACATCATAACAATTAAAAAATTACAAGTCTGTTGAGGCACATGCAATCTACAAATGGCTGGGTACAAGATCTGCAAATATTTAACGCAGAAAATCAGAAGACCATTGTATTTAACAAACTAAGTTGTTTCTCTGTCTCTCTGCCACACTCTTTGTCATAACAGCTTCAAGTAAAAAAAAAAACATAATTTAAGACTAGTCATGATTACTATATTATAGGCATCTTAGGCCAGGGGTCCCCAACCAGTGGTCCACGGACCGGTCAATTGGTGCCGGTCCGCACAGAAAGAACACATAACTTACATTATTTCCGTTTTATTTATTATCTGATTCTGAACGGTGTTTTATTTTGAAAAA
>JAQQAE010016713.1:0-11680 GCA_029823295.1 Pseudamia nigra
TTAGTTTTTTTGCTTTTTTAACCCTTATTTATTTATTTTTACCCCCCCCCCCCCCCCTCCCAGTTTGAGCCTGTGCTTGTATCTTTTCTTGGTTTTACTTCTGGCCTGTGTTTGTCATATAAACAAAGATGGTAAGGCATAGTATGGTAAAATAAACTGAACAAAGCATGACTTATTATCTTGATAAACCTTCATCATTAAATATAAAATACATATGACAGTTAATTCTGGCTTTATTGCCCAGCTCGAGTGTAACCCCCGTCCTTCATTCCAGTACCAACATGCATGTCTCTTCTCGGACAGATAGTGAAGAAGGTCAACCTGTTCTGTCTGAGCACCTTCATCCAGGCCGACGCCATGAAAGTGGAGTTTCCTGAAATGATGTCGGAGGTCATTGCCTCCCAGCTCCCCAAGGTCCTGGCGGGAATGGTGAGGCCGCTCTTATTCCACACCAAGTGACGCCGCCGGCAGCTCCACGGACTGGATCCTCTTCATGCGTACTGGAACCCCCCCCCAGCCTTTACTCATGTACAGTAGTCAGTTCAATGTTGCCACATTGCCTCAAATGTTCCTGTACTTTGTAAAGTGAAACCGAAAAAGGTGTTTCTCCGCAATATGTTTTCTAGTAGAGACATAAGTGTAAGTTTAAGTATACTTACTATAAGTGTAGTAAGCATAAAATCACTGAATAAAGCTCCTGTGTAAAAGGCACTTCACATCTGGTGCAGCCATATTTCACATCCTTTCCCTGAAACAGTAGTTATTATATTTGTACATATTTATCACGGTATACGCTCTTCTATTGTCTATATGGTTATTATGGTTTTATTCTCAAATGGCACACATTTTATTTATTTTGATCTAATGTTGCATCTTTTAAGTCATCTTTAAAAATGTGTTGCACCATTTATGTCCTTAAAAAAAAAAAAAGGCCATGCACATATTTTTGTTACTTTTAAGACATTTTTATCTGTGCCACATATGTAATTTGCTTTTCTTCCCCCCATCTTTTACAACATTTTTGTCTTTTGCTTCTTTAGGTCATTTTTGAAGCCTCTAAATCTTCTATTTTTGTTCTCGTGTTTATGAGGTCATTTTCATATTTTCTTATCTTTAGGACACTTTGGTATTTTGGGCAACTTGTTGGCCTTTTTGCATCTTTTGCAGTGTTTTCTGTTTTTGTTTCTTTTAGGTCTGTGTTTTTACATTTCTTCTCAAAATAAAGAAACAAACTTCAAGGCATGTTTGAGGAAACTAACAGAAAAGAAAACTCGGGATCTGAACGAACACGTCCCAACCATCCACTAAATCTATCAGAAAACAAGACCCAAAACAGCTGGAGTCACTAAGAGGGGAACAAAACTCAAAGTTGTATTGTGAACAAAGAAAAATCCAACTCAGCTTTTTTCTTCTTAACTGAAAATCACTCCCAACTGCTTGGCAGCAAAACCAAAACTGAGAAGTGATCAGGAACCTGTTTTCATTTTTTCGGGTGTTTTAGGTCATTTCTGCATCTTTTACAGTTTTGTCTTTTGTGTGTCTAAAGCGCCCATGACATGCTTTTTCCTGACTTATCGACCATGTTGCAACAGCAAATCCTCATGTTAAACATGCCAGAAAGTGCAAAAAAAGTCCATCTCTGTCAAAGAAATCCTTTGGTAAAGCAAAATGTTTCACAAGTCTTGTAAACTCGATTGGCAGACTTGTCCAAATGGCCTTTCTCACTCCAGTGGAGGCTAGGGGCTAGGCTAGCATTAGCCTCTGGAGGAATGTAAACGGAATACCAAACTTGTCAGGTGGTAGTCACAGTCTTAAGATGAGGGGAGCAGTATCTGTCAACAGCTTGACTATGTGGTTCAGCAGCCTTGCTAATAATAGTAAATGTAACATTTGTTCATGATTAATTTGTTTCTCGAAGAGCGCTCAGAAACTTTGAGTTACAGAAGATTGCATTTCACTGAACTTCTATTGTTTAAAAAGAAAAGCAATGCAGCTAAACTCCTCCCCTCACCCCGGAAAATCCAAAATAAAGCATATCCAGTTGTTTCAGGAAGAGGGCTCCCCACTTGACATCTAGTGCTTAGGTTCTGAAATTGTTAGAGACTAAAATGAGATTAAAATTGAATTGCTGCAAATGAGCATGACATGGACACTTTAAGGTCATCTGTATTTCTGTATCTGTCTTTTTCATCTCTTAGGTCCTTTTTTTTGTATCTTTTACAACATTTTTGTCTTTTGAGTTTTTAAGATCATTTTGACGCTTTTTGCACATTTAAAGTCATGTTCATTATTTTCTGTCTTGTCATTTTTTTCATCCTTTTGCTTCTTTTAGATAATTTTCTCCTTATTCATGTTTCACAGCATTTTTGCTTGTATTAGGTCATTTTCATATTCATGTATTTTTAATCAGAGCTTGGACCTTTAGGGCTTTTTTTTTTTGGTCTTTTAGGTCATTTTCTAATTTGCATCATTTGTGTCTTGTTTCAACTTTTGTAAATAATTAAAAATACAACCATTTGGTTTCTTCAAATTCACCAATGAGCAAAAATCAGTCCGCAAAACTAAACCAGTAACATTGGACATTATGTTGGTTTTAACTGTTGTAAAAATGTTGATTGTGATTCTTGTGTTCTTAACGAAGCGTCAGAAATGAAAACACCATAAAACGGACATTCTTTGAGCGTGAGAGGCGCTGACGCACAGAAACTCACCACACATACTTCAGGGAGGAGGAACAGTGAAACCTCATGAATATATTAATTTGAAAAAACAGCCTGCCTTTTTCCCCAAACTTTGGGACATGACCCAAAATGGATCATGAAGCCTTTTTCATTGTGCTGCCAATTTGTTCATAAGTTTCTGTGGATTTTGTTCATCATTTTGACAATTTGTGTTTGTTTTCTTGATCATTTTGTTCAACGCTTGTTTATTCTTCTTCATTTTGGTTACTATTTTATTTATTGTCTTCATTTTTTTGTGCATTTTTGTTCAATTTGTAGATAACTGTTCATTTTTCTTCATCTTCTTGGTTATTTTGCGCTTGATAATTGTACATTTTGTGGATTGTGTTAATATTTTTCTCCTCTGGCTTTCCGTTCATTTTCTTTAGTATTGTTTTGACTTTTCAAAACTCATGTTGGCCATTTATGTTCATTTTGTTTATTTGGTGCTATTTTGTTCATTATGAGTACAAGCTGAGAATGCAAAAAGTTGTTTAATGCAATGCAGATCATAGTAAAAACATGAAACCGCTATGATATGTGGATTTTTGAGTTTGGGTCCCAATACAGCAGGCGGGTTGAGCCAAAGCGTCTGGTAACCACTGCCTAAAGAATTAAAGGTTCAGTATGTAAGATTAGAAGATCTACTGTGCTAATGTGCAGTTTGTGTTGGAGTCTTTTTCAACCAAATTAGGTCTGGTTTCTGTTGAGGTCCTTATTTCTGTACAGTGCAGCCCACGGTTGCACACATGTTGAGTGGAACCTTTGTAACCGAGGGTGTATGATTCAAAAAGGGTGGTTCACAATGTACAATGGTCCACAATATAGCTACATATGACTTCTTCCAGCTCAGCCATTTCCACCAAAACCTAGTAACTGCTCACTGTTTTAGTGTCATTTTCCATATTTTAATTCAATGCTTAAATCGCCACCGGCCCATGGGTTTGGTGAGCAGCTTTGTTTGTCTTGTGTTCATCAGACTTCATTGCTGTTGTCACCTTCCAACTCGTAGAATATCACACGTAATGACGCAACTATTTTTGGAAGTAAGGTTTGATTTTCCAAAACAATTTACTTTAGGTCGCAATGTTCAAAGCCATGCAAAGTTACTCAAACAAGCCAGGCTGCTTGTTTGAGTCAGAGCTCAGTATTGACCTGATTGGTTTGTTCCAGCAACTACCCACAGACTGTATATATAACTGGACAAAGTCACCATGACGTCACCCATTAATTTCTGAAGGTAACGCACGGCAGCAGGGCTAATGAAGCGTTCATGCCAGGGGACTCATGGGAAGCTAATATTAGCTGCTAGCTTACGGATGTGGTAAAACTTCACCACACAGTGTCGAACAAAGTCATATTATGATGTTGTTAGTGTAAACACTTACCCACAGCTGCGGTCGAGTGTATGTCATGTATAACTATGAACATATTGAATAAACAGAAGATATGAAGGTCTGAATCGGTCCAACTTCACTAGCGAGCTGTTGCTATAGCGACATGACAATCAAACCCCAGCATGGCAGTCATTTGTTGGTTTATGTGCTGTAATATCTTAACAACGGAGCAAAAAGTTAAAGATGGACCATCACGTTACTTATTAGAAGGTTCAAATAGAACGTTTGAGACGATGATGACCTATGAAAAAAATGTATTCACTTCGTATTTTCAGATAGAAGTCCAATGTATATCTATGAAAAAAAGCTTCTTGGAGCCAGACGATTGGTTCCCTGGTGGGATTACACCTTAAAGTTACTTCCGCATTGGCCTCACTGAACAGCCTCGGTTGTTGCCCCTTGCAAGTACGTAGCTTTGTTTCTAGGCTAATGACTGCCTACATCATAGACTTACATATTAGTATCTGTGTTTCTGAATGGCCATCTGAAGCCACTCGGGTTGTGACTTCCTCAACACATTTTGAATCCAAAAAGAGGACGTGACCATATTGGAAAAAAATGGGGCAGAGCTGCCAGGGCACAATTTATCAGGGGTCTTAAAGGTAAGCTGAAGCTAAATGATAGCTTACTGAGTTGCGAGAACGTCACCAAGCATTGCCAAACAAAGGCATTTTACAATTAGTGTAACCTCTGAATCACAACGACAGTTGAGCATCACATGTTCTACTGAACAAATAGAAGCTACAAAAGTCCGACTGTGCAGGAGAATAACGCTACCGTACAGACCTGTCCATCAAAGCCCAACATGGCAGAGATTTGTCACAATATTTGCTGTAAATCTTAACAGTGGAGCAAAAAATTTAAGGATGGACCAGATCACTGTGACCATGATTTTTAGAGAGAAGTCCAATGTGACTGTGGTCTTCTTGGAGCCAAAAGGACAGAGCTTCAGTGGTTCCAACTCAATTACAAGTCCAAGTTATTTTTGAATCAGCCTCACTGCAGATCCCTGGTTCTGGCTCAGTGAACACTGAGTTCAGTGTTCTTAAGTTCCCTTGTTTTTCCATGTTTTTTTGCTGCTCGTGTGCATTATACAACACTACCTACTATTAGTGTGTAAGTAGAGCTCCCTACTATTAACAAATTGCCAAATTACAAGGACCAGGGCTGAGCAATGAGGTGGAGATACTCTGTTTGGCTCAGTTGGACTTCTCTTTAAAGATTCTTGGTGAATATATTTTTTCATGACTCATTATGGTCTCAGTCCTTTTATTTGGACCCTGTAAAAAGTGATCTGGTGGTCCATCTTTAAGGGAAACAGACTTTGACTGACAGGTCTGTATGACAGCCCGGCACCCTGCAGCGTCACACCTTTGCAGCTTCTATTTATTTCATGAAACACATTTTTTTCATCAGAAACAACTTGACTGTAGTTGTGGTTCATCAGTTGCATTAATAACAACTTTGCAGAACAATGCTTAATTATGTTTCACCAAAACTGTAAGTCGGCATTCAGCGTTGCATTGCCCATTGTGCTTCCAAAGCTCCAACATGTTAAACAAATCGCAAATCAAACTGGACCCAAAAGGGAATCCAACACAAACTAAACACACGGAAGCACAGAAACCAAAAAGTAAATCCACGTCTCTGACAGCACATTGTTCTATGTGTTTAATGTTTTAAACCTGCACACAGGTGGAAATATACTCCATATCGCGTACATAACTCAATACGTGCACAATAGTTCTGATAACAGTGTTGTTTTCACAGTGTAAAAATGAATAATAATCCCCATACTAGTGTCACTTTTACACATCGTCTCAAGGCCAAAAACTCAACAATGTGTAAAAGTGGGAACAAAAAAAGATAAATGTAGCTTACACAGCAACAGTCAGTGCACTCCATAAACTAAATTTAGAGTCCATTCCTGCAGTGAATACAAAGTAAACTCAGTCCAGATAAATCATGTTTTATTTCAGACATGTTTATACAGTATCAGGATACAGTAGATGACTGCTGCAAAAAAAAAAGAAAAAAAAAAAAAAACAAGGCTGGCACATTTGAGCTCAAACCAATCAGAAGTCAAATATTTCATATGCAGGATATGGATATGGTGTGTGCGATAAGACGGGAAGGGAGGATCGCTGCTCGAGGCCACCTCACATTCTCATCGGCAGAAATGGAAAAGAACACCGTGATCCTGGCAACATGAGATCACAAAGATCTTCCCAAATACGTTTTGCCCCATGTCTTTTCAGTTTCTAAGAACTGAACGACCAAAACCTTATTATTTTCCTTTTAGCTCTCATGTGTCTTCAACTCGTCCCACCTTTTAAAGATATAATGACCTGTATTTAAATGTTACCTTTAATATAAAATGATACATGTCTATTGCTATTGCTAGTACACCAGTGTACTAGTGTATACAGAACCGCAACAGGCGTCCACCTCATGAACAGAGACATTATATATACTAAAAAATACATTTGATATAATTTGAAGTGAGACTTTACAGAACAGTAAATGATTGGTGACGACAGATGGACGTACAGTATGAGCAGTCATGTACCACGTAGCTGACCGGGAAGTGCACTGCAGCAGAGAGCAGGTTCAGTGACCGCAGACCACAAACACCACCGCCAAGGTGCAAACAAATTATTATGCTTTTTAAAAAAAATATCAGATTATAATGGATTAGAAGAGTATCTTTAAAATCACAGTTTGTTCAATCACAACGACGTGGCTAATGATTTCCATCAACAACTTGATTAATGCGTTGTGTTGACAAAAGTAAAAGACGATATATTTCTGTAAATCAAACTGTGAAACTGTCACATCTGACTGTTTTGTGACTTTGTACTAAAACCACGAGTGCAGTCGGTGGGTTATATATCAAACAGCAATTGCAGTGCGCTGAAAAAGTCTGTGCCCCCTCCCTGATTTCTTTCTTTCTTGTATATTTGTCACTTAAGTCGTTCCCGGCCGATGACGAGGGTTTCTGTCGGTCCGTGCATTCGGACGGATTCTCATACAGAGGCAACTGTGTCCATCTTGTGAAACAATATGATGTTCTAAGGTGAAAAAACAAACCAAGATCTGACAGAAAGAGGGAGGGGATACGACGTGTTCACTATGAACAAAAATGTGTTTTTCTGTTTTGTTTGGTTGAAATTCTTGTTTATGAAAATGAAACGAGAACATAAGAGGGACAACTGGAGCGAGAACACTGAAGGATTGTTTTTTATTTTGATCTCTCGACTCCTGAAGGAACATTCTGTCGGGGTAAAAATCATCAAAGATGCTGGCGGAGAAAGACTTAAATGTTTCAGATCATCCAACACATTTTAATATTAGACAAAAACAAGTAAATGCAAAATGCAGTTTTTAAATGATTATTTCATTAATTAAGGGGCAGAAAAACATTTCAAACCCACCTGGTCCTATGTGAAAAAGTATTTGCCCCCCTTGTTATATTAATAATTAGCTGTGACTATTTGCATTTTCCGGAAAGCGGAGTTGATAGAAGTAACATATTACAACAAATCAAAATGAACAAAGTAACCGCTAAATCAGCAAGATGAAAACAATTAACTAAATAATGAACAACAAAAGGAGAAAACTGGAAAACTGCACAGAATTAACCATAAAACCAAGAAAATGAGCAAAACAATGAACATGATTAGGACAAAACTGAACAAAATAATCCACAACATACTGTAAACAAAATATTGACACTGAACAAAATTTTACAAAAATTCAAAAAAACAATTAAATTAATAAATCGACGTGATGAAAATGAATAAAAAATAAACAAAAAAGTCAAGTAAATAAACAAAAACTAAAATTCCAACAATAAACAAAACAATAACTTAAAATACTAAAAAAAAAAACAATTATTAACTAAAACAATCACAAAAAATAACTATATAATCATTAAAATGAGCAATAATGTACAAAAATATCTATTAAATGAACAAAAAATGGCAATAATCAACAAAATGAATAATAACATACAAGTTAATAATCAACAACAAAACAAATGACCAAAATAATAAACAAAAATTTAAAAAAATGAATAAAGAAATAATACATTTTTAACATGTTGCCAGATAAAATGTGCATCCTAAGTAATCTTACCCATACAGGGTTCAGATATTTTTGTGGCTCTTGACATATTCGCTGTCCTGAATTACTCTGTGTCCAAAAATGGCTCATTAGGTTGTCAAGGTTACCGAGCCCTGCCTCAAACAGGACACAGTGACGTAGGACGAAACGTCTCAAAAAGAGACACATCACGCTGTGATCGAAAGAAACTCAAGAACAGACGAGAAACAAAGTCATCAAAGTTTGTCTGAAGAAGGTGACGGAGCCCCGGCGAGAACCGTTTTTCACAAATGGAGAAAACGTACAACGGGGGTGAACCTTGTGGCCCCGTCGAAGACTCATCCAGGCCCCTTTCACACCGACCCGGAACCAACACGGTTCTGGTTTGCAAACCTAGTTCTGAGTGTTTACGCCAAAAAGTAGTTGGTTCGGAACCTGGAACCTTGGTTCCCAGCTCGAACCAGAGAATAGTAGGTTCGTGAAGTGCAAACAGAGCAGCGTGAAGGAATCCACACAACCCGCGGCAACGCAGTCAACTTAAGTTATTCTTCACCTTGTTGTTGGAATAACATCCAAGCATGTTTTTTGGATAAATCACTCGATCTGCCATCGTGATAATGTTTACGGCTACACAAGGGAGTACTGTTTACATCCCCAATAAATGTGCAGAACCACCCATTGCTGATGACGCAGCTGTGATTAAAATAATTAATCTCACAACTGGTGCAAATGTGGGTTCACTCGATAGCACCAAGGTTCCAGGGAACCTGAATGGCACAGGTTCCCGAACCATGGTTCATTTGGTGTAAAAGGGGCCCCTATATTCTGCTCTCTACCAAAAAAGGCTGAAGGTGACTATCTGGATTTCAGTTCATGAACTCAAGTTCATGTGTATTTGGGTTTTGAAGCAGGAGAGTGATCCAAAAGACCACATCTGAATGGATCAAACAAACAAAACAACATCAACGACAACACAACTGGCCTGGTCAAAGTCCGGACATGAATGGGACTGAGCTGCTGTGGTAGGATATTAACCAGGCCGTTCAGGCTCCAAAACGCTCCAACGTGGCTGAATTAAGACGATTCTTCACAGGAGAGAGGGCTAAAACTCCTCCACAACAATGTGAAAGACTCATTGCCATTTTTCGCAAAAGCTTGATTGTTTCTGTCAAAGGTGGCACAACCAGTTGTTCGGTGAAGGGGGCAAATACTCTGACATGGGGCCAGGTACAGTAGGTTTGGATAGCTCTTGCCCTTTAATAAATTAAATCATCATTGCGTTTTACATTTATATTCAGTTTATCTTTGTCTAGTCTGATGATCGATCTGACGCATGTAAGTTGTGACAGTTATTCAAAAACATGAGGAAGGGGCACATACTTTTGCACTGCACTCTATATGCATCATACCTACTTTTAATGCCTGAGTCACATTTGACAGTAACATCATTCACATGGAGGTATGCTTTACATCCACAACAGGTAACTCTGTTAAAACGTGGCATCTGCTACAAACGCATCCGATGCACAAACTCCAGACATGATTACAGCAAAAAGAGAATATTACAATTGATCAGAGTGTGTTTTCCATGGATGCCATGAAAAAATGTTCTGCGTGTTAGAGGAAGACGACATAATTCTCCGGGATTAAACCAGTCTTGCCCTCGTACGTTGCTTGGAGCCAGCCCGGTTCCACAGACGCATAAACTGTCCCGGGGAAAAACACAAAAACAAATGAAAAGTCCTGGTGATGCAGGTGAATCACACACACTATTCACAGACATTAATAAAAACAGTCAAAGCAGACAGAAAAATGAACCACACAGTTGACCTCTGACTGCAGAAACCTGGCTGTAAGGCTGGCACTGCCGTTCCAAACTTACACTCAGGACCTAAATGTAGTCCTGCAGTTGAATTATTTGTTCTTTTTTATGACCTCTGCCAGGAGGTTATGTTTTCAGGTCGGTCGGTTTGTTTGCTAACAGACAGGCATGTGGGTGGAGTTTCCATGTTCGCCATGTCTGATTTGGCAGATTCAAATGTATTTTTACCTTTGCCGAAGAAGTCACGCTTTCATGACAGTTTGTCTGTCTGGATGTTTGCAGAATGTTACAAAACCTACTGGACAGAGGTAGCCCTTAATTAACCGATTTGATTCTGGACATGATCTGGATCAGGAGGCTGATTTTGGATCACTTTTTCATTGTAACATTACAAAATGGAGCCGTTTTAGACATTTTTGATAATATTCAGGATTAGAGGTCAGACAAAAATCAGCGCGTGGTGCTTCAGGTTAGAGGGTTGAGTGTAGAGCTACCAACCCTACCTCATAACACAAGTCTAGTTACAGAAAGTGCAAAGAGTACAGAAGTCATACACTGCAGCCATACGTCCCACCAGGGACGTGGATAAATAGTAGTAGTACATAATCAACGTGAGAATATCCAGGTATAAATAACTGACACGTTTTAATCCAGATCTGCTTCATGATCCAGATCTGTCAGATGACAATACATATTTGGAGGGTGAGAGTATTTGGAGGGGGCGGCTGTGGCTCAACAGGTAGAGCGGGTGGTCCAGGAGCCAAAGGACTAGCGGTTCAAATCCTGGCCTCTCATGTCCACAGGCCGAAGTGTCCTTGAGCAAGACACTGAAGCCCACATTGCTCCTAGTGAGTGTCACTGGTGTATGAATGTGTGTGGCTGTGAGTGTAAAGCGCCTTGAGTGCCGCAGGGTAGAAACATGTGACTACTGTCTATGTGTAGCTGAACTCATGTCGATTCAGTAGCTTCAATCAGATTTATGTGTCCCTAGAAGATAAAAAGTTATATCATAATGAGTATCAGGTCCAGATTCATCATTATGGAAAATAAGATTAGTCATAATAACTCTGGATAAACGACCAATTCCAAATGTTACATATACGTCTTCAGGTTCGACCAGTTAGATGATGATAGTTATTTTGGCCAATCGGAAATCCAGATCCATTGCACTGTTATGGAAAATTCTTTTAGTCATACAGTGGTCCCTCGCTATATCGCGGTTCACCTTTCACGGCCTCGCATTTTCGTGGATTTTTTTTTAGTGCAAATTTCATGTACTTTTTATACAGCGTATGAACATACATTGTGTTCAGTGTCCTGATTGGCTAAGGCCATTGTCAGTCACCTCCTCCGTGTCATGTCTCCTGTGCTGTGCAGAGTGCGTTCAGCTTCGCCGGACTTCCATGGGTGTTCGATCGCTGGCGGTGTGACTCTGAAGCGCTGTGTGTTTGCAGGTTTTCTCTCCAACGGAGGCCCGCAGTGTCGACGAAGGCCTTCATTAGAGGGGGGGCGCTGCGGCGGCACTGGGGGAGGGGGGGTGTGACGCATGGGTCGCTATTTGTGGTTTCTTGTGTGTCCAGCTTTGTAGGTTGATCGTTGAAATTAAATTTGTTGTTTCTGGAGGCCATTGTGTTTTT
>JAQQAE010016714.1:0-11680 GCA_029823295.1 Pseudamia nigra
CCTCGCCCCCCCGGGGGGGGGCGCGCCCCACTATTTGAGAAGCACTGATATAGTGCATCTTGAGGTTTCTTATTTTGTTAGGAAACAAACATGAGTCAGCATCTCTGTTTTTCCCTTCAGGGTCATCTTAGCGGGCTGTGTGGAAACTTTGATAGTGTGACAGTGAACGATATGACCACCTCGAGCCACATGGAAGTCAATAACGCACAGAACTTCGGCGATAGCTGGGCCCTAGGACAGGTACGAGTCAGCTCAAGGCTTCCCTTCCATTAATCCTTACTCGACCCTGTTTGCTTTCTCTGCCTTTGTTTATCTCCCACTCACTTACTCTTTCACTCCTCTCCAGCCCTCTGTTGCATCTGTAATTTATGTGTGCTTGTTTCCCTCGAGCCCCCTGTGATATTTAAGAGTAATCAGACACTCAATCACCTTCTGTGTGTATTTCTGCGTTGTAGTGCGAAAGCGAAAGTGTAATTGAGCGACCGTGTGAAGGGGACTTGGGGAGACAGCCGTATGCCAAGAGGGAGTGTGCTCTCCTGTACAGCGATGTCTTTGCACCCTGTCACAATGTGGTGAGTGCCATTGAACTGATGCACACACACACACACGCACACACATCCCTACACACACCGATACACACACACGCACACAAACATTCATATGAAATGAGTGCAATTGTGGAAAGGTTATCTTGTTTTCAGCCAGGGAGGACGGGTTGGTAAGGGGTTATGGGAACAACTCTTAACTGATCCCAGACAATACACTGGTTCTCTGAGATAAAAAACCAAATACCACACCAGACGCAACGGTTCACACATGAGCAGACACAAAAAAAGCACAGCTAAATGTTATTTTACCCTAAATTATGTCTATATTTGGCCAGCAGATGGAGCCATGTACTGTATGTATGCACAGAAATATCACTGATGGGAAAGATAAGACTGACTATATTTTCATGCACAAAATATTTAGATTTTTCCACTAATACAGTATTGCTCTTTACATACAGTTAACTATGCATTCCCTGATTATCAGGTGTTTTTTTTTTCAACGTCTCCTGTGGTAGATGATGCACTATGTGAACTCTGCCTCCCTCTTTCAATCAGCTTCTCTATACTTGCCCATATGGACGTAACGTCCACTGAACTGATTGGATTACACCTGTGAAGTCAGAAAAGCATGGATGCATGTGAGAACGCTGGAGCATAGACAACCTCCAAACAAATGTGCACTCTATGTCAAAATAACTGTATGTGTATTTTGCACATACAAACAGTTTAGAAACATTAACAATACTGTGTGTGTGACTGACATATGTGTAATTAGAAACAAATACAACAGAAATTAGCAGCATTCATTTAGTTGTTTCGAGTGGTAGCCATATGGAATTGTAAAGTCATGGCTGGTGGGGTTACTCTGGACTAGGAACTCAGCAATTCCTGAGTCCTTAGTCACCAACATTGGTGGACAGAGTTACTGTGATGTCACCCATAGGTTTCTGAACTGCTGTTTTTGGGGCCAACTGGGTTGCAAACTCCTTGTCATCATTTTGGAGCCAGGTTGTCTGTAAACACCAGAAGTGACCATTTTAGGACAAAAGGAGCAGGGCTGCAGGAGTGCAGCAGGTTTATGTGGATAAACATTTGCTGAACACTAGCTTATTGACCCAGTTAAACTTTATCAGTCATTGCCAGCAAAGTCACTTTATACTGTGGTTTATTCAATTACAGTAGTACTTTTAGAGACAGTTTTAGGGAATTTTTGTTATTTTTATTTACTTCCTCATTGGCTTCATTGCACATCCTTGTGCTTTCTTACTGGTTCAACTGCTTCATCTCTAACAGAGAGGAACTTTATTTTGGCTGAGATGCATTTTCAAATGCACTGTCCAATCGACAGAACACTCGGAGAGCCCATACCTCCACCAAGCCCAAACTGTTATTTTTTGACCAGCCAAGGAAGTTATGTGATCACGTTGATTTGTCTGTTTTTGTCCATTTGTTAGTAGGTTTACACAAAAAACTAATATACAGGCTGTGATGAATGGCCCTGTCTCACAGTGTTAAAGAAAGTGAAAAATGAATCCAGAATGGGTTCATCCTTGGCCTCAGGGCTGCCTTTGGTGAGAGTTTCATCAAAATCTGTGCAGTAATTTTTGCATAATCCTGCTAACAAATGGACAAATGAACAGACAGACAAAGCATGTGGTTTTCTTCCAGCGACTGAAGCTTCTTCAGTTCTAACTGATCTAATATGGAAATCCAGATTTTATACTCTGTGACTCAGGACTCCTCCCTTTCATCCTAGGAGGTGTTAGTTTCACATGGGGCAGGGTCATTACAGGGTTGTTGGGGTCCCTGCCCTGGCAGAGGCAGGGTGGTAGGGGGTTGTTAGAGGTTTCATCTTGAGGATGGTGACAGGACGAAGGTGAATGGCCCAGGAAATTGGCTCCAGTTTGGCTGGGTAGAGTTCTAAGAACAGAATGGTTAATAGGTGAGAGATTGTCTTGGTCCTCCCCCTCTATTTAGGTACGGTCATTCGTGAGTCACAAAATGGCTTCCTTCACCCCCACACTCAAACCACTTATCTTCTCTGTCCAAGATCCGAATGTTGTTGTCTTCAAAGGATTGTCATTGAGATGCAGGTAGACTGCCAAGTCCTGTCCTGAGGAAGTGGCTCTTCTGTGCTGGGCCATTCGCCTGTGAGGCAGCTGTTTAGTTTCCCCAATGTACAATTCTGAGAATTCTTCACTGAATTGGACTGCATACACTACATTGTCCAGCTTCTGTCTGGGTATTTTATCCTTAGGGTGAACCAGCTTTTGCCTTAATGTGTTACCAGGTTTTAAATGTACAGGAATGTGGTGTTTGTTGAAAATTCTCCTCAGTTTTTCAGACACAACAGCCACGAATGGGATGACCACGTTCCTCCCCTTCATCTGGTCTTTTCCTGTATCATCTGTCTGCCTCTTGTTCTTTTGGCTCCTTTCACAAAGGTCCAGTTAGGATAGCCACAGGTTTTCAGGGCTTTCTTGATGTGCTCCTCTTCTTTCCTTTTGCCCTCAGTACCTGTTGGGACGCTCTGTGCTCTGTGTTGCAGGGTTCTCATGACTCCCAGTTTGTGTTCCAGTGGATGGTGTGAATCAAACAGCAGATATTGGTTTGTATGAGTGGCTTTCCTGTATACCTCAATGTTGAGACCTCCGTCCTCTTAAGCTTTCACTGAGCAGTCCAAGAAGACAAGGCCGCTCTCCTTGACATCTTCCTGGGTGAACTTGATGTTCTTGTCCACAGAGTTGATGTGTTCACTTAAGGCTTCAACCTCTGGTTTCTGCATTGTGACCCAGGTGTCGGCCATATACTTGCACCAGTGGCAGGGTATTGTTCCTCTGAAGGAGCAGAGAGCTTTCATTTCCGCTTCTTCCATGTTGAGGTTGGTCACTATGGAAGACACCGGTGAGCCCGCAGAATTGGAAGTAGGTAGTGGTCAGACAGAGGTCCAGCAAGGAACAGATGTGGTTCACTGTGAGGGCAGTTCTGTGGACCAAAGTGTCATCATCATGAAGCAGCCATTTCCTAACCACTGCTCCTGCCTCCATGGTGGGAATGCATGTGAAAAGTGAGGTGACATCGCAGGATACCATGGTTTCTTCTGGGGGGGTTTGATGCCCTTTGCCTTGCTGGTGAAATCTTGCGAGTTCTTGATGTGGTGTGGTGTGCTGCCCACCAGTGGTGCCAGGATCTTGGTGAGACATTTTGCGATGTTGTAAGTGACTGAATTAATGTTGCTAACTTTAAGTCTTAGTGGAGCTCCTTCCTGCAATGTCGGAAGAAAACCACCCACTTTAAAATACCTAACAAGACGAAAATTATATTGATGACATTAAAGACCTAAATGAACAAAAAAGAAAATTAGACAGCAAGAAAACAACATAAATGATCTCACAAGATGAAAACCATGATGAAGATTTAAAAAGTATGCAAGACTTGAATCAAGACGGTGTGAAAGATGAAAAAAGACACAAATGCCAAACATAAAACAACATAAACATGTCTGGGTTCTAAGGAGATACAAAATTTACACTCATTTCTCAAGATCAACTATTTTGGAACACACTGTGTTATCTATGAATATTTATTTGTTGTTGTATTGTTCATGCAGTAATGGATTACAGTACTTAAGACACACTGCAGCTGAAACAAAAATGCATTGAATTTAAAAAACATCGTCATAAATTGATCATGTGGCCTCTTTTCTTTCAGTTGATTTGGTGAGTGCAACTAAACTGGATGCTTTTAGATGAACAAGTGAATGAACAAAGACTAATTTTGCCCTTTAGGTCCCTGTGTTGTTTTGCCTTCAGTGGGTAAATATATAAAGACATTTTGGGAGACACAGAGGCAATTTTAGGCAATGACAACGAGTCTGCACTATTCCTGTTCTTCTCCATGCAGCGCTTTGTTGTTTTACTTGGATCACTATAGAGTAGACAGTTTCCACAAATAAGTACATGGAAGAAGTTGTCGTTTCCTCTGAAGCTTTAAATTTTAATTCCGGGGGTTTTATTTTAGTTGAAGATTGGCAAGATGTTATGTTTTCTTTTTTTAGACAACATAGTTCCATTTTCAGTCCAGCTGTGACATTTTTCTTTCAGATAAACATAAGGGAAATATGACTTGGAGACAGTAATAAAGTAAAACAAATACCCGTGTCTTAACAGCTCATCTGAAGTTTTTTCTCCTTCCAATCTGCCGAGAGAACATCATCCTAAGCCATTTATTAAGATGACTTTAATATTTAAATGCAAGGCTCTTGCTCCAGTCAAAATGTACCACATTACCAAATCAACTTGTCTCCTTTGTATAGCCTCAAAGATGATAATGACAAACATTAAAATGTGGCCTGCTTTTTGTGTGCATTACAGTAGCCTTATTAGCATGGCGTTTAGACAGATCTCCTCACTGCAGATGCATTTTGTCTGTCTGTCATAGCGTACAACTGATCCCCTCTGCATCAGAAGTTGACCCACATTCCTTTGTCCTGATATCTCATCACTCCTTTCCTGCTTGAATTATTGAAAACTACTCACCCCCTAAAAACAAGACCTCCCCAAGCTTCCCCCTGTGAGATCAGGCCTCACATTATGAGCTTGTCTGTTTAAATATGTGTGGGGGTGTGTGTGCATGGTTGTGTGTGTATGTACTTTTCAGGTGGATGTGGCCTGGTTCTATAGGAACT
This sequence comes from Pseudamia nigra, assembly GCA_029823295.1. NCBI lineage: Eukaryota > Metazoa > Chordata > Actinopteri > Kurtiformes > Apogonidae > Pseudamia > Pseudamia nigra. The sequence continues at coordinate 5,239 of JAQQAE010016714.1, forward strand.
GTCTGACTGACACATGCAATTGTAACCGAGGAGGGGACTGTGAGTGTCTGTGTACATCCATCGCTGCGTATGCACACAAATGTTGCCAACAAGGTGTCACAATACACTGGAGGTCACCCTCTGTGTGCCGTAAGTATGCAGACGTATCGGTTAACACATATCTATAGTATGTTGGCTTGCTGTTTGTTGGTCAGTCATGTGATCCACCCTCACCTCTCTGTCCCACTTGCACTACTCTCTACCTGCATTAGTAAATGCACTGCTATTTTGAATCTCAGATATGCATTACTTGCTTTCCCTTATGTTTTACCATGTTATTACTTCTGCTCTCTTGATATTTTGCATAACTCCTAAACTGACTTGCTCTTCTCTTGCAGCATATGACTGTGAATACTATAATCAAGGTAAGAATAAGAGTACTTTTCAAAGAGCTCTGTGGCTTGTCACAACACTGATTTCCTGTCTCTCTCACTTCTCCACAGAGCTAGGTGATGGCCCATTTTCCTTGGTGAGTGCTGTTTACAATGACACAGTCTTTGGAGTGAATCGTACCAGCAGCTCAGTGTTCCCTCTGGTGAGAGTGAGACCAGGGCAGCTGCCTCCCCCAGGCCTCCTCTTCAACTTCATGATCACGACAGGCCTGCAGAAGGACAGAACATCACGTCAGTATCCGCATTCACAAAACAACACTGCGTGGGATCGTCTTATTTAATCACTACTCTGTTTATGTGTGCAGGTGTCCCAGTGGTGTCACTGGAGTCTGCAGAGCGACCAAACTACTTCCTTGTCGTGTCCAGCCGCAGTAGTCTTCAGTTGGAGCGCTGGACTCGTGGGCCAGAGTTTAGTCGCAGAGCAACCTTTATCCAACACCAGGGGCTGTTTCTTGCAGGTCACACCTCGTTTGAGCTTATCGGCCAACCTGGAATCTTTCTGACCTTGACACGCACCGCAGCACGAGCTCAAAGATATGACACCACAGAGAGATTCAAGGCCACCAGCAGTTTCACGCTAGAGGGTCAGACACACATGCCTGTACAAACATATTCATTAACATACGTATACTGTACACACACTTGCTAACCACATGCTTTTCCTCCTTTTTGGTAGAGAGCAGTTTTGTCATTCCATATCGTATGATGTGTGAGTGGCGCTATCAGCCCTGTGCAAGTCCTTGTGTCCACACATGCAGTGACCCAGATGCCACACGCTGCCAGTTTCTGCCTCCGTAAGATGCTTTACACAATAAAAGTACTAAAAGAATACTATAAAAGAAAACTAGAATACAATAAAAGAAAACTAGCTAGTAGTGGATTGTTAGTGGCGGAGTGATGAACAGGTGACCTCCCAGTCAACTTGGCTTACAGCCTCACAGTTCTCAAGCTGGTCTGTATATCTGTTCTTTTTTTACCTGTACCAGAAGGAATCTGAAATGCAGAGTGTCTCCCCTCAGTCATCCTGTGGTTAGACAAGCTACAGATGCTAACACAGCAGTAGCTATTGCTGTCACTTTTTTGAACTCTGCGAGTGAGTGCGTGAGCTCATGCAGCTATGACGTTGTAAGCTGTGTTGACTGGGAGGTCGCCTGTCTAATCATTTATAGTGGACCACTACAAACTACTGGCTACTAGCTACAGTAGTTTCGCAACATTGTCGACTGCATCTTTAAGTTTGTTTTTTCTCGTCAGTTTGACCTTAGCTTTGAGTGCATGACTAATTTTAGTTTCATTTTTGTTTCAAGGAATTGACTCATTTTAGTTTAGTTTCACTGAGTTTAAGTGTTTTAGCTTTCATGTAAAGGATTTTAAAAAGATAGGACGAAAGAAAAAACTATTTTACCAGCAAGGCTATACAATTATAGTTTAAATTGCTTTTTTCTATTGAAGTTCTTATTATGTTACTTTTTTCCAGTTAATACAATGATTTCCTTAGCACTACTTTTAGTATTTGTTTTCATTAACCATACTAACCCTAAATAATATCTCTGCTAAGCCCAAGAACAAGTGAAGAGTAAAAAGTATAAAGATTACTGTATGTACGTTACAGCGTGGAAGGCTGCTTCCCACGTTGTCCAAAGAACATGGTCCTTGATGAAATCACAAGAAGATGTGTGTACACAGAGGACTGTGAGTGTACAAACAAATTTCTCAGATTCCAGTAAAAAGCAACTGTGTTATTCTTGAAGTTAAGTTTTAAATACTGTATAGATTTATAATAATATGGTCTCTGTTTTAGGTGTGGTCCTTCCTCCAACTCCAACTCCTTTTGCTTATGTGACAGAGTCCAACAGAACTACTACAACACCGCCAACAACAACACCGTCAACCACAACAACCACTACACCTACAACTACAACGACCACTACAACTACTACTACAACCACAACCACCACCACTACTACGACTACAACTACTACAAGACCCACTACAACCAGTACCACTACCACTATACAGCCCACAACAACCACTCCTACAACCACCACTACCATGAGACCTACCACAACTACACCAACCACCACTACAACCAGAATGACTACGACAACCATTACTACCACCACCACTAGAGCAACCACCACTCCTCCCCCTACTATCACACCGACAACAACAACCACAGTCCCTACCACAACTCCTGTTCTTACAACAGTCACAGAGCGGGTTACGACCGTGCCTACCACTTTACTAACTACATCTCCTACTACTACGACTCCGCCCCTGCCCACTACTGCTACCACTGTTCCAGTTACTACTACTGTTATTCCCTCAACCCCACCAGAGACAACTCTCAGGACGACTGAAATTACCCCCACCCAAACTACAGTAACCACAGGTGTCACTACAACAGCCACCACACCTATGCCCACCACCGTACGCACCGAAGCCACCACACTCCCATCCACTACGACTCCTCCACTCCTGACTACTCTCGCTACAACTTCCACCTTGCTCATCACTCCAACTGCTACACCCACAACCCCAGTAATGACTCCAACAGTAACACCGGTGTCAACATCCACTGCTGCCCCTACCACTGCTCCAGTGACCACCGCTACCACAATGCTGCCCCCAACCACAACGATCACAACCACACTGGCCCCAACCACTCCCACCACCCCGACACAACCCCCTGAGACTACTGCCACTGAAAGCACGACTGGGCCTACACCTACATTAGCTGATACGACGACCACTATAGAGACCACCACCGCAATGGAAACCTCAACAGTTGCCATGACAACAACAGCAACCCTTCCAACAACTGCTGAACCCACCACGCAGCCCACAAGCATGGAAATACTTACCAGCCCCGAAACCTCTGTCACAACGGAGGAAGTATCAACCACACCTGCTTTTCTTTTGCCCACTACTCCCTGTACAGTAAGTGTTGCTGTTGTTGTTACTAAATATTATATCCATAAATAGGCCTGTAGTTAATGATTAATGAAGCCTGTGCATTGTTCAGACAGGTACAGAAGTCAGTTCTTGAGCCTATTTGTCAGTCCAGTTGCTTTTATGCCTGCCCTACATGCCCTTCATCACTGCACCTTTAAATACAGGCCATCTTCATTCATTCCACCATGTTGCGCACTCACATTGACCATTAAAGCCAAAAAATACTTTCCTCTTCCTGAATTAAGCTGACTACATATCACTGACATAACAAACTCCAAAACATATTTCTTCTATTCACTGGATCTGCTACGGGGGTTTTGAAATCTCAGGGGTTATCTGTGTCAGGCTTGCTCAGATCCCAGAGCATCTCTCAAGTGGAGTCCAAAATAAAAATGCATATCAGCTTTTAATGAACATGTTTAAAACAGACAACGTTCTGCCTGAAATTGTCACAATAGTAATTAGAGTTGCACAGTTAATCAAATATTAACTTCTACATTTATATAATCAGAAAGGACTGCATTATAAAGGTCTAGAAAGGTCTATGTTTGGAAGATTTTTGTTTATTTTTTGATATTGAGTGGTTTATTTTGTTAAAGTGCATTTATTTGCTCATAATTTTATTGATTTTGGTTCATTCTTGATTATATGGTTGTTATTTTTGTTCATGTTGATAAATTATATATTTTTGTTGATGTTTGATGTTTTTTCAATATTTTGTTGCTTATTTTTCTACACTGCTTATTTTGATGACAATTATGCTAATTTTATTAAATTTTGGTAACAGTTAGTTTATGCTGACTTTTTGCACTGAAACACCAAGACATAGTTCTTGCATTTGAAAATCTAGTTGGCAATAAAACTGATTCTGATAGATTATCTCAGTTAATTTTTTGTCGATTTTTAAAAACATTTTGATGTTTATATTGCTAAATTGTGTTCATTTGGTTTTGCAAATTTTGCTTTTTTGTTCATTTTGTTTATTTTGGTCATAATTTTGATCTTTCCAAATTAATTTTTGAGTTTTCTTAATATATTACAGTATCATTTTTTGATTATCGTTTTTTGTCCAGACATTTGATCTAAAAATGTTGTATACAGTATATGTTTGCGCTCTCCTTAATGTCTAAGACAGTTTCAAATCACAAATTGCATTATTGGCCACAGTAATCACAATATGACTTTGTCACCTTATTTGAAATAATTCTCTTTTTCACTTCTTTTTATGCCATCACTATTAGAGGTCAGCTGAATGATTAAGAGCCATAATATTGAGTAAAAAAATGACATTGAATACACAGTATGCATTGACTACTTTAACTTTCTTAAGCCTTCAGTATTTCCAGTGGCGAAGCCTGCTACTGGCTCCAGCTTTAGCAATACATACACAGAAATTTTGCAGACAAGATTTGGCATAAAAAATTTCACCATACAGATTCATGAGTGCCCATTAAACCAGCACGAGTAATATAACATAGACTGAAATTTGCTCTTTCTCTTAATTTCATCCAGCTGGTTTATACAGATGAATGGAAACTTTTACCAGTAATTGCACAGTTTGTTCAGTGTATTGCAATAAGAAAATATACATTTGCACAACTAGTTGTAAGTTGTGAGCTCTGAATGTGAATGTGGAGATATGTAATAAGTCTTTGGAAAACGAGGTGTGTGTTTTTGTCCACAGCCCCCTTACTCTTACCGTATAGATGAGTGTGCAGAGCTGATCTGTTTCAATGGAGAGCTGCTGCTTCACAACTCCTCTCTGCACTGCCGTTACAACACGACTCAGCCCCAATGCAGTCTGCTGGGTCTGCCCATCCTCATCAACACTGACCCCTGCTGTCCACTGTGGCAGTGTCCCTGTAAGTATTACTGTTAAATCTGATTCACGATACGATATGATGCAATACGATACAATACAACATAGCCTACTTTATTGTCCCAAAGGGAAACTGGTCTTGAACTGCATACAAACCATACAAAGCCTAAACAGCACAATTAAAAATTCTCACAAGTCAGACAACACAGGATAAATAACACATTTTGCTGACATACCATGAACATGAACACCATGGATCCATTGGGCAGTGCATACAGCCCAGGCAGCATCATTTTAAAGTTTGATGGAAGTATTGAAGTATACAAATGATTTTTGTTAAAGCAGTTCAGTGTTCAGTGTGGGTCTCTGTATCATCAACCAGAGGGCAAAAGTTCATATGTGATGGCTAAATTAATATATTCTGAGCTTGCCTAAGAACAGACTGCTGATATAATGACTGAAGGGACTGGCTCTTTCCTTCCTATCACCTTCATAGCAGTGTGAATCAGATGACTGAGCTTGGTTTTCAGTTGCACAGTGAGGTTACCAAACTATGCCAACATCCTATACCTGACCAAGCTCTCAATACAGCCTGACAGAATAATAACATAATTCTCTGATACACGAAACATTGAGTCTACGTAATAAATACAGTCACTGTTGCATTCAAGAACATAGACTTCTTGCTAAAGGTATTATCGAAGTGAATTCCTAGGTACTGTACTTGTATGAGCAGACATGACTGAGGTGTGTGTCAGGTATTGAAATTAACTGAACTGAATTTCAACAGATGAGTCTGGGCAGTCACTGTTCAGCCATGTCTCACAGAAAAACATGAGGCTAGACTGGAAACTTTTTCTGGCTCCTCACCAATGCCTCAAACTCATCCACTTTGTTGAGTAGTGAGTTCACGTTGCCCATCAGTATACAGTAGCCAGCAAAAAATGTCTGTATCTCAATCTTCAGTCTTCTACTCTGGCACCTGCCCTGCAACCAAGTAGATTCCTTCTCAGATTCAGTGGGACTGGTTGGTAAGCTCCACTTTTCCTCTGCCTCAGGTTCAGAAGGTTTTATGTGGAGTAAACTCTTCTCCCCATATCAATCCAAAATTGATCACACAAAAGAAGATTAAAAAAACAGTGTCTTCTTCTTTTCCTTTTGGCTGTTCCCTTCAGGGGTCGCCACAGCGAATCATCTGCCTCCATCTCACCTTATCCTCTGCATCTTCTTCTCTCAC
>JAQQAE010016715.1:0-11680 GCA_029823295.1 Pseudamia nigra
ATATATTCACTATCCCTCCTCTGTACATGTCCAAACCATCTCAATCTAGCCTCTCTGACTTTGTCTCCAAAACGTCTTGCATGTGCTGTCCCTCTGATGTACTCATTCCTGATCCTATCCATCCTCGTCACTGCCAAAAAGAACCTCAACATCATCATCTCTGCTACCTCCAGCTCTGCCTCCTGTCTTTTCCTCAACCAGGTTTAAAATTGATAATTGTGACTTAAACTTTTAATTGTTACTTCAGTCACGTATGGACCTGTTACTGATGCTGCATATCACCCCGATGGTACTCAACAATACCATTGTTCATACAAAGCCCGTATCCAAGTGGTCCTGGTAGTATTAATCATCACGTTGGTGTTATCACTATATCTTTACGTTGTGTCACCATAGTGGGCAAACCCACTGGTTGTGAGTCGAGTTGATTCCCCACTGTTATCATGTTATTACCAGGCTGTCTTTGAAGGTGCTCTGAATTTGTTTTGTGTTTTACTCAGAATACGTTTGCATCATTTCCTTTCACCTTCATCTCTTCCTCAGACCCTTAGCCCAAAGAGGAAGCCAGAGGAAGATGAGGGGTCTCCGTGTTTAAACCCCAGGGGCTCTGCCTCGCAGCCACTGAAAAGACTCAAAGTGAACATCCTCAAGGTTCACAAGTGTGCCGTGTGCAGCTTCACCACCGAGAACATCGCTGCTTTCCACGAGCACATCCCTCAGCACAAGTCTGACGGCTCGTCATACCAGTGTCAGGAGTGCGGCCTGTGCTACACTTCCCCCCGCTCGCTGGCACGACACCTCTTCATTGTCCACCGGATGAAGGAGCCGCAGGGTCTGAGTCGATACAACGGACGGAGCAAAGGCGACGATGAGAGTCAGAGAGAAAATCAGTTGGACATCACAGACGAGAACGACGACGGCATACCGAATACCAAATGTAAAGTGTGTGGGAAGATATTTGAAACTGAGGGAAACCTCAACACTCACATGAGGACACATGGGATGGCGTTTATAAAGTCAAAGAGACTGACTGATGTGAGAGGAAAGCATGCGTCCACCATTCCATCTTAAGCAATACAGCTGTTTTCGATTTATACAATTTCTTATCTGTCTCCTCTACTGTGGTTCGAATATCCTCTATATCCATAATGCATATGCAGAATACTACGATGAGTATACAATATACACACTGTACCACATAGTGTCACTTTAAGTGTCTTCAATTCAAGTGAGGAAGATAATTTTTTATAAACATAGATGTTTCTATAGATGTTCAATAGATTCTTTTTTATAGAAGATCTTTTTATTTGAAGCCGTATCCATTGGTGTCTTCTGTGTAGAACTAGATGCTCTATAAGTAAATGGTTGTAAAGGGACTAGATGCTCTTAGCCAGCAGTGTTCTGAATTTATGCTGCTAATGTCCAATGAATGTCTCATAGAACTATAGAATATATTAATATCTACATGTATGTATGAACTATGGGTCCACATCACACTTAGCTGAGGTCGCCATACATTTACATGAGTAGAAGGTACGGTTGAGGTCAAAATTATTAGTGTTTTTTCATATTTTTCCTCAATTGCTGTTTAAAAGAGCACCACATTTAACAAAGCGTTTCAAAACGAAACAGGAAGTAACAAAAAACCAACATAACCAGGGTCAGTATTTTGAACCCCGATCCCAAAGAGCTCACCTTGTTTTTCAGACCTAACACAAGCCCCCCCACTCTTTGACTGAGTAAAGGTCTACGTGTGTGAACTGGAGTTAAAACTGAACAATCTGCGTCTCATTCATTCAGTCCATGTTCCATGGTTTTAGAAACAGAAATTGAAATGAAATTCTGTTACAGTAGTACATCACTTTTCATACGTGAAAGCAGCACAGACACATATTAGATACACACATATACTACATGTATTTACATATTTAAAACATTCACCCGCCTTCAGCTGCCACCCAAACCACACAGCCCTTACGACCCTTCCTGCAGGTGGGGGGCCCACAGGAAAACATAGTCATAAAGGTCTTCTGAATCGCTCTTAGTCTGACCTGTCACCTAGGACCAATTTGCCTTGGGAGACACTACCAGGAGTGAGTTGCCCCTGACAACATAGCTCCTAGGATCACTCAGGCACACAAACCCCTCCACCACAATAAGGTGATGATTTAAGTTCAACTAAAAGCTACATATAGGAGTTCATAAAAATCATGCACTTAAATATAAATATTCTATCGGTATTGGTCCAATCATAATCCCAGACTATCTCTAGGCCCTTTACTATACGGAGAGCAAACCCAACAGAACCTCAGAGAGCAAGACTAGGAAAAGCTAGTTTAAAAAAGTAAGAGGATCAGTAAAAGGATGTCAGTTGTCAGATAAATAAGCTGATGTTCACTTCAGAAAGGATTTGACGCATCAGGTCAAAAAAATACAAAGAAGTGAGATGTGGGAAGAAGGACTGTTGACGGACACAAAGCAAGGGAAGGACATACAGTACAAAGATGTCAAAATGTTTCCACAGCTGGACTAAGTAGCAGGGGGACATATGGAAAACTCATTTTCACAGGGGGCTAGTAATTCTGACCTCGACTGTACCTATTTTACATGTTCAGACCATGACTTCATTCACGTTTCTGTCTTTTTTGTGCTAAAAATGCAATGAAATGTCACTATGTGAGCATTTTTAAATGCTAATCTGGACAATCAGGTAAAGCCTGTGGACATGGAAGAAAACATGAGAACTCCCACTGTGAGATTATGTTGGAGAATTCAAACCGGTGACGTCTGGTCGTTCCAGTCTTCATATATGAGGCAGCTTCTACAAAATGTACATTTAGTATAAAACACAAAGCACTTGAGATTTCAAAAATTAAAACGTCATGATGTGATTTTTAGAACGTTTCATTTCAAGCGTTTTAGGAATTTTTTACTTGAATTTGTTCATGTAATTGAACGTGGATTGACAGGTTTGCAGCCCAGAAACAGAGTCAAACAGAATATCAACCATTCACCAAATCAGGAAAAAATACTTGTAATGCACCTCATACTGTACAAGACCAAGCTAAAGACAGTGATTCTTTGCTTCTGTCTTCTTTTTCCCCTTTGATAATTTCCAAAATGACGACTGCCCAGTCGTGTCCTACAGTCGTCTGACAACTGGAGTTTGTGTTGCGTTGTAAATCTGCATGTGAGAAGCAGTGTGTGACTTGTTCGTGGGTTAGGATACTGTGTCTGCCGCCGCTGCTGCTGTTTTTAGACATTTCTGATGCTTGTGTAATAGCTTCTTTATGTCAATAAATCCTGAAATGCGTCACGGGGTGGAATCTGATGTCGACTGCACATGAGACATCAGATCATCCTGAAGACATGTCAGAAATGCTCCACTGATTATTCACCTCATTTATGTCATGAATTGTATTTTTTAAATACACTAAAACACATTTAAATGCTGGAGGTTCATATAGTCTGCATTTAACTGAAACTTTGTGCGTTACTCCAGCTGTCTCCTTATATTTAATGATGATCTGCAGGTCAAGAGGGAAGACGCACGTTTTGAGGATGTGGAGGAATATCGGCGAACGACCCTAATGGACACGATTTTTAACATGCATCCATGTGAACCAACCTGTTGTTTGCGTTTATTCATGGATTTCTATAGTGCTTTTCAAGCTTTCTTCCCAAAGTGTTTTACATTGAAACCAGTATTCATTCAGTCCACAGTCACACAGTGGTGGGGGTGAACTACATCTGTGTCCACAGCTGCCCTGGGACAAACAGATGGAATCTGTGCCATCAGCTACTGTATTTCCATGAGTGTAGTCTTATATTGTATGTTTGAGCATCCGGTCACTCGTCCAAAGGCTGGATCAGTGGAGGGAGGGAGGCTCACATCGTATCGAACCCAGACCATCGTCTTCACATCATTCTGTCCCAACAGCGATGACTGACATCATGACACTGCTGGACTGAACATTATAGGAGATTCTTCAAAAGAGTGAAAAGTAAAAAACATCGTAAACACTGCACAGTTATAATGCAGAATGATAGACATTTAAAGTAATTTTGACTTCATTTGGACTTTGTCATACTTGATGATATCAAATCATTTTCCGGCGAGTTTGTGGCTATGATTAGTTCTGTAGCCCCACTGGTTGCTGGGATTGATTGTGAATGTGTAGACATATGACATCAGCATAACTTCATATTGTTCTAGGTCACTTGTGTAGCACGCCGGGCTATTGAGACATGATGGGAAATGTGTTTTTGAGATATCTTGGGTGACCATGATCCACCCCAGAACTGAATCACCTCCAGATAACCATCCGAGTAATATCCACACCAAGTTAGGTCAAAATCCGCCCAGGTGTTCGGTAATTATCCTGTGGACACACAAGTACATTTTTATTTACCTTGACCTATCAGCCCAAAAAGGAAACCAATGTAAAACTTAATAAAACTTCTATGATTCATTTCTGAGATGACACTGCTCTTCAAGAAACAGGAAAATGACACAAATTGAGCATCCTTGGGTGTTTCCCATCGAGGCTTTTTGTAACATACTGTACCTACAGTACATTGTTTTTATAATTCTCCATCAGCACAACATTTTATTTGTGTTCATACCGGATGTGTTCATACCCCTCATGGTGTTGCTACCAATCGGGATGGTGTCCCCTTTTTTTAAGGACAAGTGCTCCCTCTAGTGGTCACATTATTGTTATTATGGGATGTCTGTGCCCCAGGCCCAGATTTGTTCTCATCAGTGATATCCAGGGTGTTTAAAAAAGACCCAATTTCAATCGGGTATATTTCTTTTTAGCAACATGAGACAATAACACAAACGTTACAAATGGTTTAGTGAGTTATCAAGATTTATCAGCCATTTTATAAGTGCTCTATATGCCCTCCACCTGCCGCATGAACAACATGGAGACAGTGTCAAAGTGTCTTCATCCATTCTAATCACGGTGATTCTGTTTTTGAGGTCATCCAGATTAGTATTTATTTATAGTACTATATTAATCCCTTGCGGGAAATTCATCTTGCTGCCGCATTAACGGCGCAGAGTGCATGGTTTTTGAGTGCAGAAGAAACCAGAGTACCTGGAAAAAACCTGTGCAGACATTGGGGAGACCATGCAAACTCGCTCTGTGCCAAACCCTGACCCTTCTTGCTGTGAGGCGCATGTTCCAACCACTGCACCACCGTACCACTTACATTAGGTGCTAATGGTGGCACAAAAACACAGTCTTTGATGTATCCCCACAAGAAAAAGTCACAGGGTGTAATGTCTGGGGATCTTGGAGGCCAAGAGTGTAGCACCAAGTCATTGGGTCCCGTGCGACCAATTGGATCAGCACCTAGTTTTTTAAAATTCTATGCCCTGCCCTTTCACATGGTAACTGTTTCGGTTGCAGAGATATGGCGACTTCAAATTGGGTCCATCTTTTTGAAACACCCTGTAAATCCTATAAGTTTGTAGATGAGGTTCAGTACAGTCCAACCAGGCCTCATCCCTCCCACTTACCAACAGCTTTTATCTAATCTGACCCTAGCACTTCAAACCAACACAACATGCACATCATTATCCATAGGTTTGTGATGGGACATGATGCAGTATGTTTGTGTTGTTGACTCCCTAGATAGAAATATCCCCAACCCCTTAAAATACTCACTTCAGTCCAATGAATATATAAAACGTGGCACATTTAGTCATGTTCAAATTCAGAACAGAATTAGTAAAAATAAGGCTAAAGATGAAAATGCTGTAGAGCTGGTATCCATGGCAGTGACTCTGCATTGTAGCGCTTAACACAGGGTTTCCACGTGAATCCTCAGTGCATGTGGTTTCGTCAGCTGGAGACGATCGACAGGTCTTGAGCCAGTGCTGTTTGAGGCACAAAACCCAATCTAGATCCATCTGAACCAAGAAACTTCAGGCCCATTTCAAAGTAGCCTTTTACGTCCACAATTTTTGAAATAGTTGCAGCTGAGCCATTAACCTTCTTTTTGGAGGAACGTAAATTATATGAAGTTTTTTTTAGTCTGGCTTTCAATAAATCTATTCAACTGAGTCTGCATGTTTAAACGTCTCAAATGACATACTGACGGCTGCGGACTCTGGTCAGTACACAGTCCTAGTGCTGCTGGACTTCACAGTTGAAACAGTTCACGGATGTTAAAGCGCTTGCCTGGTGATTTTTGGGCTGTCGGGGTCAGTGTCAGATTGGTTTGCCTCCTAATTCACTGTCAGAACATTCAGTGTTGCAGCAAACAGCATAATGTCTCAGGTGTTTTCATGTGGTGTACCTCAGGGTTCAGTGCGATGACCCATCCTAGTTATGTTGAATATGATCCATCGTGGAAGGCTCATCAAGCAGGACCACTGCTGGATCCAAAATAATACAGCCAGGAGTCATCAAAATTATAATAAGAATGAAACATTTTCACAAAGAAGTGGTTAATTTTAATTCTGTTGAAGCTATAGAGCACCAACGAACAGGAACATCATGGTCAGATCTGTTTCTTTTATTTTCTCACGTATATTGTAAAGCTAAATAGTATTAATACTACCAGGGAATTAAGTGTTGAATCTGAAAATATAAGATACATTTTTTTTACTTTAACTTGCTTTATTCAGTGTACATTTCTCGTGAACTTCATTTGGTTTCTCTAATGTATTTTTACACATTCTAAAATATCTATTATACTTTTAACATTTATGTATTTGTAATTGTTCATTCGTATTAATTCAAATTTTAAAATTAACATGAACCATATCATTGATATTTGCTAAGTACCTCAGTCTCTGACCCTAGTTTCTCGACGGTGTCTTGACTTTCTCGGGAAAAAGCTGTTGATCTGTCTTTTTCTTTTAGATTCAGCATAATGTTCTTCTCCTCTCAAGCACAGAATGATGCACATGATTATTTTAATTTATTTTGAGCAAAAATATATTGTATCGGCCTTTCTTATCGCCTGTGTGCTCCAGCTTAACTTAAAATAAAATGATTCATCAGTTAGGCCTGTAATTATGATGATCATCAGCTCAGTTAGTGTCCCGAGGCATGGTGGCGTGCACGTGTACGTAATAGTGGTGCTGCTCAAAACGTCTTTTCAAAAATGTGTTCAGTCACTTTTAGACAGATGATATCCAGCTTTATTGTTCATTTCAGGCAAATTGTCAAATCTGCGAGATTGTTTGCCATTGGAAAGTGGATAGCAGTTACTGTACCTTGAATGTATGAAGTGTTGGGTGTCTGAGCTCCACAGTCCAGTTGAGCATCACGAACCTCGGGGTGTTGTTTGATAATTCTATGTCCTTGGAGATTCATTCCAGGCAAACAGACAAAAACTGTTTTTTTTTTCACTTGAGGAACATTTTGAAACTTAAGTATTGTATCGAGCTCAGATGTGGAGCTGGTTATTCATGCTTTTGTTTCATCTCGGTTAGATTACTGCGACTCCCCGTATCTGTAAATCGGGCCTTTTAAATCGGCTGCACAGTGTCGGGAACACTGCAGCTCAGCTTTGAACAGAAACTCACAAACAAGACCACAGCATAACAATTTTATCTGCTTTGCACTGGCTACCAGTTAAAACTTTGTATTGATTTAAAATCTTAGTTTTGACATTTACAGTACTGCGTGGACAGCCCCACAATACACGTGAGATCTTGGAACCTTATACTGTCCAGTCGTCTGGTCAAAATCTGTTGGGATTAAGGTCAGAGTTGACCTTAAGAACCTTTGGTTCCAGTCTGTTGTTCCTCATTTGTGGAACACCACCTGTGTCTGACTTTAAAAACAACTGAAGACACTGTTATTTAGATTAATTTTGAATGAACTGGGTATTTATTTTAATGGTATGAATTAATGTTGTTTTTAATGTGATATATTTGAATGTTATTTTAATTGCCTGTTTGTTGGGCCTGATGCCACTCTGTGCTTTGCTTGTAAAACACTGTGTGATCGTAATTGTGAGCAGTGCAATAGAGATAAAGTTTACCGAGTTACTTCCATGAGGTCACAGATGTTCAGCTTGGACATAAATCCAGTTCCTTAAATGTATCCAATGTGTTCAGCATAGACAGTGAAATATCTGATCCTGTCATTCTTTGATTAATGTTGTTTAAAGCATGCATTAATATCTGTGTATCCTGGTCAGGGTTGCAGGGGCAGCAGCCTAAGCAGAGAAGCCCAAGCACCTCCTCCAGCATCTCTGAGGGGACCCCCAGACATTCCAAGACCCGCTGAGAGACATAGTCCTTCCAGCGTGTCCTACTTCTGCCCCAGGGCCTCCTCCCACTTGGAGCTAGTTTTGGCAACTGGGGGTCAGACCACCCCGGCCTCCACCTTCAGCTGCCACCCAGACCACATGGCACCGCATCCTTCTGACCCTTCCTGCAGGTGGTGGGCCCACAGGAAATTATTTCTGCATTTCATATATGTTTTATACCTGTTTAGTTTAGATTAGATCACATAGTTCATTCTTCTTTCTTAAGTGTTACGAATATAAGAGCATCTGCTGTTTCTGACCTGTTTGCATCAGCCATGTGCCGTCAACCATGTAAATGCCATGATAAGCAGGCAGTGTCGACCTTTGTGTTCCCTGCTCTTTGCTGTAACACAATCTCCTGGTCAGCCTCAGTGGACGGCCAGGTGGAGCATTTCGTCAATCCAGCCTGCTGGAAATAGATTTCACGCCGCCTTTTCCGTAATCTCCTCCTCCGTTATTTAAAAGTCTTCTCCGCTCGGAAGATGCAGTCACTCTTAAAATGGTTGTAGGTGTGGTGATGCTGATGCTGCTGCTCTCAAGATGCAGAGCAGCGTTGGATGAGGACACGCAGCCTCCGGCGGTGTCTCAGAGATGTGAGGAGGACACCGACACTTTTCTCTCGGACATGAACCAGGACACACCGAAGGAATACGCTGTTCACAGTAAGGACGCGGGACTTCAAGTGTGACATGTTTCAGACTTAAATATTGTGAGTTTCAACACTTGAGTCTGGTTGAAACACACAGACTCATCGGAAGTGTCACATACTGTCTATTGGTGATGATTTTAACTGTGAATTCAGTATCAGGACACACAGTTAATCTTAATGTTCGTAGGTGTAGCCAGAGGTGGTAGTACTCAAGTACATTTACTCTTTTTTTTTCAAATAAATGTACTTCTGGGTTGTTTTTCAAAATGCATCATACTCTTACTCACTGACATCTGTTTTGTCACTTTGTTTTGTGGGATTTTTTCCACCTTAATGAGTAAAACAGTTTAAATTAAAGTCACTAACAAAAGAAACAATTACGTAAAGAAAAAAACAAACAAAATAATCAGTTAAAAATGAATAAGCTATGCAACGAAAGAAAATTTAAAAAGTGAACAAAATGAGCAACAAACTTAAAAAAATAATGAACAAAATGAACAAAAATAGCCAATGTGGTCAAGCACTGTAAATTATAAATTAATATAAAGTAAGCAATAAAATGAGTAAAGCTGAAGAAATATTCATGTAACTGAAGAAAAAAACGACTAATGTTATTGAGAAATTGAATGTAAAAACAAAAACAAATTAGTAAGTCATTAAGCTCACAAAAATGAACAAAATAAGGAAGAAAAACTGCAGAAAACATGCAACTAAATGAACAAAATTACCAAAAAGAACAAATCTGAACAAAAGAGTCAAGTAAAATTAACACAATACCCACAAAATAGGCTTAAAGAAATCAATGAAAAATTAAGAAAATAATCATGTAAATGAACAAAAATCACCAATGTAATCGAGAACAAAAAGTAATTAAGTACAGTAAGTTCACAGAAATGAACAAAATATGGAACAAAGACTGAAAGAAGAAAGAAAATATGCAACAAAAAGTGTAAAACTTAACAAATGTAGCAACGTAAAAGTAAAAAGTAAAAAAAAATCTAACAAAATCAACCAAAAATAATTTAAAAACTGACGAAAATGAACAAAAATGTCTGTTTAAACGCAGTGTATTATGCAGAAATAATTTTACTCTTCATTATTCATGACTTGAGTAGTTTTTAATGAGTTTTTTTTTTACTCAAATACTTGTATTTATGGGTACTTCCACTTGAGCCAGTAGAATTCTAAAGTAATAATACTGTTACTTGAGTACTTCCTCCGTGTCTGGGTCATAGTCTGTATATATTAGTGACAACGTGACCGTGATGTCACCCATTAGTAAATTATTCTGTGCATTATTGGTGCCGTTTTGAATTCTACAAGATCAAATAATTTTAATATTTTTGACTGTAAAAATAGTACATTGGTGTGTTCATAAAAACTGTCATGTATAATTCTGAAAGCCATTTTTGCAACAAATAAGTAGTTATAAGGTAGTTTTATATGTATTTCCCCAAACTTCTACACAGTAACTTAAATATGGTAACATGAGAGAACAGTAAAGAATGAACAGTGATTTCTGATTAAATGCTTTGCTTTTAATAAAGTAAAGATGCTTTTAGACAGTTTTTTGTATATGCTTAATGTGTGATTGCCAGCAGATTTTTTCATCAATTGTGAGCCCCAGAAATTTAATTTTATGTACCCTTTCTATGTTATTTATCATTTTACCATAACTAAACACCATGAATTTTGTTTTGTTCAAATTTAGTGATGATTAATTAAAATCAAACCATTTTTTAAATTTTACACATTTCTGCAGTGACCACGTTCAACAGTTGTGGCAAATTTCCACCAGTGAACAAAATATTAGTCTCATCTGCAAATAAAATATATTCCAGAGACTGACATTTTGCAAACATCATTGATGTAAAAGTTAAATAATTTTGGTCCCAACACTGACCCTTGCGGTACCCCACCGACAATGTCCAAATATTTCGATTCAAACTCAGACATCTTCAGAAATTGTTGCCGTTTCTTAAATAACTTTATACCCACTCCAGAACCACTCCTCTTATCCCAAATTGTTCCAATTTATGTAATAATATTTGATAGTTAATAGTGTCAAATGCTTTTTGGAGGTCTAAAAATACCCCAATTGTAATTTTTTATTGTCCATGGAATTGGTTCTGAAACCATATTGACTGTCAGAGACCAGTTGATATTTGTTAATGAAGTTACCCCCTCTCACAGAGAAAAGATTTCTACAATTTTTGAAAACTGTGGGAGAAGAGAAACAGGCCTGTCATTTGTGAAGCGGTGTTTATTACCAGCTTTGTATAATTTTCATTTTTTCAGGGAATTTTCCAGTTTGAAATGATAAATTGAAAATATAAGTCAGTGGCTTTGAAATACCATCAATTACCCATTTTACAGTTTTCATGTCAATATCATCACAATCTGTAAAGGATTTGTTTTTACATTTGTTAACTACATCAATAAGTTATTTTTCTTCAGTTGTTTTAACAAGGATATAATTGTTATTTATTTCTATGCAACTGACTTTGTCATTTGCAGATGTCACAATATGATGATTTTTTTTCTGCTGAAGAGGGCCCAACATTTATAAAATATTTATTGAACTTGTCAACTATATCATTCAGGTCATTGATATTGTTCTCATTTTCAGTGAAATACAGAGGCTAATTACTTTGTCTAGGATTATTATTAATTCCTCTTCTTCTTTTCCTTTGGGCTGTTCCCTTCAGGGGTCGCCACAGCGAATCATCTGCCTCCATCTCACCCTGTCCT
>JAQQAE010016716.1:0-11680 GCA_029823295.1 Pseudamia nigra
GGTTTTCGTCCTGGTCGTGGAACAGTGGACCAGCTCTACACTCTCGGCAGGGTCCTTGAGGGTTCATGGGAGTTTGTGACCACATCAAAAGGCTCCACAATGCATTTTCGGTGGTGAGCCAGAGATTTAGAAACACTGGGATATGGAATGGAATGGATGATGTCATTGTAAAGTCCTCATGGGGATCGGGAAACAAACCTGTGTGTGTGGTCACATGGTAAAGTCATCAGACAGGAATCTGGTGTTGGGTGGAAACTCGTGTCTGTGTGTCTTTAACCCTTTAAAGCCACGTCTGAACACTTTCATTTCATTTATGGCTTTAAACGTAAAAGTGACAAAAACTGAAAAAAACCACTACATGATGAAAACAAAGCAACAAGAAAAATCAATAAAAACAATAAAAATGTACCAGAATGAATGAACCAAATTTCCATACTAGACAGAGTACAACCTAACTCAAACCCTAGACAGAGCGTAAACCTGCAGCAGCTGTAGATGCACTTCACCAAACACCACATTTACTGTCATTAAAAACAACACAAATTACACATTTGTAATTCAGCATTAAAATTTACTCATCTGTTCCATGAATCACGTCAGTCCTTCACTGAAATAAATAAATCTGCAAACAGATAAACAGGCTTGCAGTTACTATGGTGATTTCTGCCCTTTACACATGGTCACTATGGTGATTCCCCACTTTTACACATTGAATTATAAGTGAATAATTCAATAATTCATTTATAATTCAAATTGTGTAAGTCAATGGGAATCTCATGGTTTGAAAGAGGACAAAAGCAGCTCTGTTTGTGGTAAATATGGTAAATGTTTGTAAACAGTGGTTTAAACAATAAAGGTTTGAATCCTTTCTGGGTGATCACATCATCACCAACAAGCAGCACATTTCAACTGGGATTTGACAAAGTGTGGAGAACAAATCCAAATAATGTGTCACCAAGAAAGGCTGAAGTGTGACCTGATTAAAGGTCACACTTCAGCCTAACCCTAACCCTCATTCTAACCCTACCCAAGTGTCCACAGTGGATTACATTTGATCACTTTTTAAAAGACTTCTTTTTGGAAATGAATCAAATTAACAGTAAACTTAAAATACTGCCCCCAGTGTAAGTGATTTTGTGAAATCATTTTGTACATGTTTTAGCATGTTTTGTGTAAACCATTTGTACATTGTAGATGAATGAATGAATGAATGAATGAATGAATTATTTCAATGTCTGAAACAGGTCTCTTTCAAATGAGACACTGGGTCTCAATGGGAACACCTGTTGAAATATAATGAAATTAAAGACATTGATACAGATGATGTCACTAAACTCACCATTTGTTCTTTGACCCATTTCAAAGCATCAAGAAAATATCATCAAAATTTCTTGTGTACTTTTTGCTTTGAGACAAACTCATGCCAACAACACATGAATGTGTGTCTTTAAGGTTTTAAATGAACCAAACTGTACCAAACAACCACAATGATCCAATGTCTTTTATTTTTTCAGCGGACGAACGCTGTCGTCTGTTCTGTCAGTCGAAGGAAACAGGCGCCGTGGTTTCCATGAACAGAATGGTGCATGATGGGACTCCATGTTCATACGACGACCCCTACAGCGTATGCGTCCGAGGAGAGTGTGAGGTCTTTAGTTTTTATATCATACTTTAGGTTTTTTCAAACATACGACAAAATTGAAATGTTAAAGCAGGTAGATTTAAATCTTTAGTTTGTTCAAAACTCTTTCACTCTAGTTTCCACAAATATGACCAAGCTGAGTGTGATTTAATTTGATGAAAGTCATTGACAGTGATGAGCAGGTCTGTCTGTAACCCTAACTCCTAACCCCCTAACTCCAACCCCTAACATCCTAACCCCTAACCCTAACCCCCTTATCCTACCCCCTAACCCCTAACCCTTTATCCCTAATCCCCTTACCCTAACCCCCATCCCTAACCCTAAATTCAGTAGAATAAATCAAATGACTGGTTCAACAAATACGACCATCATTTTAATCAGATGCAGCTTTAATCATGATCAGAGACAAAAACAGTTCTCAAGTAAAAGTACTTCTTCTTTCTTTCACATTTCTGTCAGTCTGTCAGTGCAGCTGTGGTACAGATGTAGTTTAAAACCACCAGAAATGAATAATAGATTGAGTGTCAGTGCTTTGGGAAGGAATCTTGAAAAGCATGATATAAATCCAATCCATTATTATTATTATTATTATTTTTGTGTCCTACGGGGCTGCAGGGGCGACATGAAAACACTGAGCCTCAGATTAAGGACCCATTAAAGGGTTAGGGTCAAAATAAAACAGAAGGTTAGGGTTAGAGAGTGAAAACCATCCTCAATTGTCCTAACCCTAACCGTCCTCAACCGTCCTTACCCATCCTAACCCTAACTGTCCTTAACCGTCCTATCCCTAACATCCTCAACTGTCCTATGCCTAGCCGTCCTCAACCATCCTAACCAGAACCATCCTCAACCATACGAACCCTAACCACCCTCAACCATCCTAACCCTAGCTGTCCTATCCCTAGCCATCCTCAAGCATACTAACCCTAACCACCCTCAACCATCCTCAACTGTTCTATCCCTAACATCCTCAACCGTCCTAACCCTAACCATCCTCAACTGTCCTAACCCTAACATCCTCAACTGTCCTATCCCTAATCAACCTCAACTGTCCTATCCCTAGCCTTCCTCAACCATCCTAACCCTGACCCTCCTCAACCATCCTCAACTGTTGTACCCCTAACATCGTCAACCGTCCTAACCCTGACCCTCCTCAACCATCCTCAACTGTTCTATCCCTAACATCCTCAACCGTCCTAACCCTGACCCTCCTCAACCATCCTCAACTGTTCTATCCCTAACATCCTCAACCGTCCTAACCCTAACCATCCTCAACTGTCCTCAACTGTCCTAACCCTAACATCCTCAACCGTCCTATCCCTAACCAACCTCAACCGTCCTATCCCTAGCGTTCCTCAACCGTCCTAACCCTGACCCTCCTCAACCATCCTCAACTGTTCTATCCCTAACATCCTCAACCGTCCTATACCTAGCCTTCTTCAACCATCCTAACCCTGACCCTCCTCAACCATCCTCAACTGTTCTACCCCTAACATCCTCAACCGTCCTAACCCTAACCCTCCTCAACCATCCTCAACTGTTCTATCCCTAACATCCTCAACCGTCCTAACCCTAACTATCCTCGACCATCCTAATCTTAACCGTCCTAACCATAACCATTCGAACCCTAACCATCCTCAACCGTCCTAACCCTGACCATCCTCAACTGTCCTCAACTGTCCTATTCCTAACATCCTCAACTGTCCTATCCCTAGCCATCCTCAACCATCCTAACCCTAACCTAGTCATCTTAACCCAACCCTCCTAACATTAACCCTGTTCTTTGAACTCATTGTTCAGAGTTTCTGACTGAACTGTGTTTTTCCTCATTATTGTGGCAACAGTAACACAAAGCATTTGTTTTTGCTCAGCATCATGTGAAACATTTCAACTAATGCATTTTTGTTTTTGAAACCACATTGTCCATTGGGGAGTGTTTGTCTCATTCTTTGGTCATTTTCAGCTGGTTGTGATCAGCTTTATTTAATAATAACAGACTGTGAATCCACAGCCGTTACATCATCATTTGTCAGACCAACCCCTCTGGAACTAGTTGTGTTGTGTAGAGTGTACACCTCATCTATGCAGTTCAATAAAAAGGTTTCAATGCATAAAAAAATTATATATATGTTTGTGTTAAATATTCTGCTGTCGAATCATCTGGAAATGACTCAAATCACCATAAATTCATCCACATGTATTGTTTCTAATTGATTTGGTGTCATTTTATTATTTTTGTCTGTTTCATGTGATCTGTAGCTGAAATCACTTTGTCAAACTGTGTCTGTGCAGAACAGAAATACAGAAATGAGCAGACCCTTCGTTTTACTCGGTCACTGATGAGCTCTTCTCAATCGTTGTCATCCTGCAGCATGTCGGCTGTGACGGACTGATCGCCTCGGACCAGCAGGATGACCGATGTGGTGTCTGCGGAGGCGACAACTCCAGCTGTAAAATTATCAAAGGAAACTTCACTCGGAGCGCAAAGAAACAAGGTGAGCTGCACTTCCTCCGACGTCCATCGGGAGCACTGTCACATCTTTTAACATCCACCGTGGTGGTGTCAGATGTTCTGACATCCACCAGAAGCAGTGGACGGTGATGTCATTGGGTCACGTGATGACGTGACTGATTGAACAGGTTGGTCCTTTTGATTGACAGGCTACCTGAAGATCCTGGAGATCCCAAAAGGAGCACGACACCTGCTGATCCAGGAGTTTAAAGGGACTCCTCATGTCCTGGGTAAGGGAGGGTTGAGTCTGATGAGTGAGACATTGTTGAGCCTAGGGATTTATTATCCCCCCACCCAAACAAAGTTGGGGGGGGGGGGGTGTAATGGAGAGCATACATGCATACATCCATACATGTGTCCGTTCAAACACTCAGCTCTGTATCCAAAAAGTCTCTGGACCCTAACTAGCCAAACTTGTCACATGGGTAATCAAGGCATGGGTAAGGTTTAGCATGGCAACCACCAACTAATATACATATTAATTATGTAATTAGATAATTACTAAAAACTATTTTGAACAATAGTACCAACACTACTGTATCTAGAGGTATCAAATGTGATAGATGAGGCTCCAAGGTTAGCCTAAGCCTAACCTATTGTACTGCAGTTTTCTTGTTTTTCAGTGCTTTACTGAAGGTAGAACTGATTTCTTTTATATTCATTTCATTTAGTTCAGTTTTGTTTCTCTGTTTTTTTATTTAGTTTAATTTCCATGATTTTGCTTCAGTTTCTTTTTCTCTTGTTTCAGCGGTAAAGAACCAGGAAACTGGTCACGTCTTCCTGAACGATGAACAAGAGCTCCCAGAATCCCGAGTGGTGATTGAGAAGGGCGTGGCCTGGGAGTACAATAACAGTGAGGAGGGGGAGGCGGTCCAGACGACGGGTCCGCTGAAGTACGGTGTCCTGCTAATGGTCAGTCTGTCACCATGGAAATGTCACTCGTTCAAGATAGATAGATAGATAAGTACTTTATCCCCCATGGAGAAATTCAAAATTATCCCGCAGCTCCTCTATACTATTTACCAATGCAGTAAAAATTGAATTTTTAATTGAGTTCACTTGTATAAGCAATTCAAGAGTGAAACTGTAAGACTCTTTTAATGGAAGAGAAAAACCTCCAGCAGAACCAGCATCTCAGGGTAGGGAGAAGAGGGACAGAGAAACAGATGAATAGAAAATCATGAAATTTAATCAGACTAAAATAAAAACACCCTGTTTGTTACTGCACACTGCTCATTATGCTGGTGTGGTGGACCAATCAGCAGTGACTATTAAGAGTCTACTGGCAGTGGGAAAAAAGGATCTCCTGAACCTACCCCGGTTCAGGACCCTGACCCTAGGTCTCCACTGTCTCTATCTCTTCCATCAATACAGACTGACTGGCATGGTGTTTTTGATCTCCAGTCTGTAAAGGCATCCACTTGGGGGGATTCAAGGATGACAAGCTGAGCTGAAGTCTGTAAATAAGGATACCAGGACTCATTTGACCTCAGATTAGTAGATTATGACATCAACTTCAAATAATATGAAATCTATGATAATAAACCTGATGATGCTGTTTAGTAGTTTGGCAGGAAAGTACCATAACACACCGAGGACATACAGTAAATATGGTACTAATGGGCGCTGATAAATCCTCTGCTCATTAACGAATCAGGTCCGTTCCCATGGCGACACAAAGGTCACTGTGTCATATAAGTACGTCATCCAGGACCGGCTGCGCTCGTCGCTCCAGTCCAACCTGCTGAACGAGGACGCCATCTTCTACGAGTGGGCACTGAAGAGGTGGTCGCACTGCTCCAAACCCTGCGGTGGAGGTGGGTGACTAGTTGAAAACAAATTCACACATCGTAGAGTCCTTTATGTTCATTCTTTATCGGTCTACTGTTTTGGATTTAAGGTAGAATGGTTTAATAGTTTTAGATTCAGTTTCACGAGGACATTTCAGAGGCTGGATTCCGACCATCAGTTCTTCTGCTTTTTTGTCTGTGAAGGTTCTCGTTCATCCAGGGCAGAGGATCCAAGATGTGTGATTTTCTTCTGTCGACTGGTCTGGATATATGCATTGAAGACATTAAGGTCCCTAATGACTCTGAAATAACCCCGGCCCAGTTGAAACTACCTTTTAGGATAAAAGGGTGGAGTCTTCAGCCACAGAGGATAAATTCTGTATGCCTGCATGAGACCAGTTAGAAGTGAAGAAGCTTCCTGGATACGTAGCGAAACGTCTCCAATCCAAAAATCCAGTCCAGTCGACAGAAGAAAATCACACACCTTCTACTTTTACCCTCGTCTCTACATGAGAACACTGTTGTTACGTTGGAAACAACCATATTGCCTTGATTCCAGGGAAACAGTACACAAGGTTTGGCTGCAGGAGGAAGGCAGATGGGAAGATGGTTCATCGAATGTTCTGTGGAAACATTAACAAACCCAGAGCAATCAGTCGCAGCTGCAACATGGATGCCTGCAGCTCACCACGGTAATGCACCACAGGTTACCACGGAAACACACCACAGGTCTACCTGAGCACAGACATAAATGAGTTACTGTACATAAATGTACATCTACCCAGATCAGTCTACCACAGTGGCAGACTGCTCTTCAATAACAATATAGAAAAACATCCTTGTACTTTTTATTGTCAAAACACTTTGGGTTCTGGACAGAAACATCACACAGTCCAGATTTGGACCGGAGTCTGGATTTAGTGACTGTTGTCATACAACATCAAAAAGATGAACTCCACTTAAAATGAAATGTTATTATTGAACCAGTGGTGAAAGAACACCAGTGTGTTTTTGTACTGCCATTGTACCACGTGTGAATGTAGAGAGGCTTGATGTCTTGTGTAGAAGTTAGTGTTGTTGACCAGTACTGACCTGTGTTGACCCCTGCTGAGCCATCTTCACCATTGGTGACCTTGTTGACTCGTTTTGGCCTGGGGTGACCTGCATTGACCTGTGTATACCCATGTTGACTGTGTATACCCATGTTGACCCATGTTACAGCCACGGTTACACAACCAGTAACCATGCTGGTTACTGCTTGCCTGTATTGACCCACGTTGACCAGTGTTGGCTTTGATAACCCATGGGGACCTTAGCTGATCCATGCTGACCTCTATTGACCATGTTACCCATGTGTTGTCCCATGTTGTTCTATGTTGACGTGTGCAGATGCATGTTGACTTCGGTTTACCTATGTTGACTGATTGATAGTGGCTTGTCTTGACCTTTGCTGACATATATTCATCTATGTTGATGCCATGGTGACCCTTGATGAAAATGCGTTGACGTGTGCTCACCTGTATTGACCTATTTTGACCCATGCTGACCTGTGTCCTATGTCTTCAGCTGGGAGACTGGGGCTTGGGAGGCCTGCAGTGCCTCCTGTGGTCAGGGTGGTTGGCAGCGGCGCTGGGTGAGCTGTCAGCAGGCGTCCAGCAGGGGGCAGCAACGCTCAGTACACAGTAAACTCTGCAACGACCCAAGACCTGAAGGAAAACGGACCTGCAACCGCCTGCCCTGTCCTGCCTCCTGGAGGACGGGACCATGGACACCGGTATGAGGATCAGTTCAATCAATCAGGGATCAATCAGATCCATTATGGATCCATTCTGACTGATGATCAGGATTTTTATCTGTTCTGTGTCTTGTGTTGTGTTTTGTTGTTGTCATCGTTGATTGATTGATTGATTGATCGTGCTGTTTCTTTGAAGTCATCTCTTATTTTGTCAGTTCTTATTGATTATCAGTGTTTCATCCGTTCTCATTATTAGTGATTGATGAGATATTGATCATCGCTATGTATTTGTTGTAGTGTTCAGTGTCCTGTGGAAATGGGACTCAGGAACGTCAAGTTGCATGTTTGAGTCCAGACAGTTCAGGAGGAAACTGCACTGAGCCTCCACCAATCACAACGCGTGGCTGTCTGGCTCCACCCTGCAATGGTACAGAGCAGCCAATCACCTGTGTGTTCAATGAGGGCGTCTGGGAGTTGTAGTGTTGAGTGTCTAATGGGGTGTGTCCCCTACAGGTGACCAGAGGAACTCCATTATCCAGTGGCTCTCCAGGACTAACCCAGATTTCCCTGCCCCCAAGACCACCTCCAGTAAACAGACTCCGTTCACTTTTTCCATTTGTCTTTATCGCATTCAGTGTTAACGTTTGTACAGTACACGCATGTACAGAGCTTTTATACATTTAGTGCCATAAATCCATGATGCTGCCCTAATGAGATGATGTCAACATTTTAAGAGACTTAAGCCATCTGCACATAGAGAAACACCACTCACCTCATCCCGACTCAACTGGAAATCTGCTCGATGTGCGGTGGTCACGACTCGACTTCATGACTTCTATAATGGTTGAGCATGTAGACAATATGTGTCACAACACAATCAATGTTTACTGTCGGTAGATGGCACCAGTTACCAGGTGTGAGTTGTGGTCTTAATCTGTAACTATGTGTGAGGTTCAATCATGTACCAGACGACTGGATCAGTCATGATTCTCTATGTTCAATGGCTTTATTTTAACCAGATATCGACACTTCCTGCACCATATGGACACTAACTGAACAAACATATAACTGTTTTATGTGTTTTACTCTTTTACTCTGCGAAAGATACCAAGATATGTTAAAAAAAATGAAGATTAGACTTATTTTATCAAAACTGAGAGGTGAAACCCATTTTGAGTGATTAAAACCCACCTCAGATAAAACTCTGACCCCTCCCTCTGTTTCCAGGGCAGCGTTGCCGTGGTGACCGCTCCATTTTTTGCCGAATGGAGGTGTTGAGTCGGTACTGCTCCATCCCCGGATACCGACAGATGTGCTGCAAATCCTGCAGCCATGGAAACTTCACCAACACCACGTTTCCTTTGACTGCCAACACTACAAGCCCACTGAGTCTAGTGACCGTCAACGGGACAACGCCACCACGTCCACCGAGTCCATCAATCATCAACGGGACAACGCCACCACATCCACTGAGTCCACCGACCGTCAATGGGACAACGCCACCACATCCACCGAGTCCACCAACCACCAACGGGACAACGCCACCACATGCACTAAATCCACCAACTGTTGACGGGACGCCACTACATCCACTAACTCCACTGACCACCAACATGTTGGTTCCAGCCAACCCAACAAGCCCACCAATTCCACTGAGTACCAACAGGTGAGACAGGTTACTTTTAAAGCATAGTTTTCAAACCACACCCACACAACCAGTAAAAGTCTGGACACACCTACTTTTTCTGTGTCTGGCTGAGGTCAGAAGTCAGTGGTCAAGGGTCAGAGGTCAGCAGTCCTGGTCAGGTCTCTGTCACATGTCTTTGTTTTCACTTTTTAGTTGGTGGAATTTTGTGACAGAATCTACTTCTTTGTCCTCTGACATCACCAGAGACATCATCAGTTCTGCTGTGACTCCGCCCTCTGACTTCATCTACGTTGACTATGGTGACTATGATGAGTACTCATCATACGATGATGCATCAGCTTCCTTTGACACGCCCTCGACTCCGCCCACTGTCACCATGACAGTAATGACAACACTACGGCTGAGAAAAACCGCTGCACCCGCTATGTCCAAGAGAACTACAACTCCCATAATTCTCCCCGCTACAGCATGGGATGGTCCTGATGATGTCACCACTCCTACTTCATCACCAGAGGGCGGGTCATCAAGGGGGCGGAGCCTCCAGATAAAAACTAACCAGATGCAAACAGAAACACTGTTTTCGGAGCCTAAGAAGCTGAACTCTGTGGACGAGGTGTCATACCAGATTGTAGGAGTTGACGTCGATGCCACCAGGGGGCAGCAGAGCATCTTTGTTCCACGCATGCCACCGCTTAGAGAGCGAACGCACAACAAACGCATCCAAGAGTTGCTGAATGAGCGACGACGGGAAAACATCCAGAAGAAACCCAACAGGACTGACCGGAGGCGGAGCCTCTGAACTTAGACACGCTTACTTCTGCTCAGGTGTTCAGTCGCTTCATCTCATCGCATGTGCAGCTTTTTCACTTCCTGCTCACGCTAAGAGATAATAATATCAGCTCAATGTGAATCATGTCTGTATGGAGGTTAGGGTTAGGGTCAGGGTCAGGGTCAGGAGGTGGAGTTAGGGTTAGGGTTAGACACATCGTCCACTAACACACCGTTTCCAGAAAAAAATGAGTCGTTGTATAAATGTCAACACAAACATCATGTGATTTAGAAAAACTGAAACAGCACAAAGACGACATATCACATGGTGGAACAGAAAAGTACACGCTCATTATGAATTGTGACGCCGGCAGCACATTTCAAAAAAGCTCAGTTGTGTCAAGAGAATCCTGTAAATGTAGTGGAATGTTATAAAACACTTATTGGATCATGTGACATGAATGAGGTTCAGTGTGCACAGGTGAGTCACGTGACTGGATATGAAAGTAGAGATGGAGGCGTTCTCAGCATCTGTGATGGTCTGGGGGTGCATTAGGACACAGTGGGTTAGGGTCCCCCGGCAAGCTGAAGCTGCATAGTTCACTTTGTTGAATCATTAGAGTGGAACAGGTTTGAGTTTGATTTGATACCAATAACATGTTTTTTAAAAGTTGGGTCAAAAGCCATATGGTATGGGTTAGGGTTAGTGTTAGGTGCATTATAGGTGCACACATGATACATGGTACCCTGAACATTAGTGATGGCAGTATCAATGATGAACAATATCTCCAGGTTTCCCAGTAGATGTGGTGTTTTTCAGCGAAGGCCTGGTTTATTTCATTCAGACTGTGCATGTTTTTTTTTCATTTTATAACACCTGTTCACCAGGTAAACACCCAGGAGGTTCCTGTTTTCATTCTCTGTTTGACATATTTTCACCTGTTTGTTCACGCACATTTTCAATAAAGTTTGATTTAAACACAGGTGTGTGATTAATTGATGCAGGTAGGTCACCTGTCGACCAATCACAGTGAAGTGTTTATTAATGAAAAGGACTAAAAATCAGTTTTATCAGTGTGTTCGTACTTTATTAACCTCTGCTGCACTATTAGTTACTTATGTTAATTTTATCATTTATTTGGCTCTTCACTTTCCATAATTATTTTAAATATTTTGTACATTTTTGTTCTTTTTTGATGCTGTGTTAATTCATCTTTTGTTTTCAATAAGGATTTGACTGCCTTTACAATGTACAGAGACAAAAAAATTCTGAATCCTTTATGCACATTTTAACTATGTGTTAAAATGTATTATTTTAATCATTTTTTATTATTGTGGTCATTTGTGTTGATTTTGCTCATTCACTTGTTTACATTGTTAATTTTTTACTTTTTTCACCTTGTCGCCTTCCATCACTTGAGCCACAGGGGGGAGGGGCTTAAAGACCCTGGTTTAGAGGCTGGCTGTGTGAAGTTGGTCCCACACCTCACCCTAATGAAACCAAGGACCTTCAATCA
Source organism: Pseudamia nigra (assembly GCA_029823295.1). Lineage (NCBI taxonomy): Eukaryota > Metazoa > Chordata > Actinopteri > Kurtiformes > Apogonidae > Pseudamia > Pseudamia nigra. The sequence continues at coordinate 11,613 of JAQQAE010016716.1, forward strand.
ATCTTTATTTGTATAGCGCCAATCATAATCGCTGATTATCTCTAGGCGCTTCACAATTCAAGGCCGAA
>JAQQAE010016717.1:0-11679 GCA_029823295.1 Pseudamia nigra
AGGAAGTGTCCCCAACCAGGAGTGACTGCAACCAAATTGCGTTGAGTTGCATGGCACGGGCACAGTTGTTCATAATAATGCAACTACAATGTATATGTAATATGTAAACCTCTTCTCCTGCTGCCTCTGCATGTAGGAAGCGTGATCAAACTAAAACTTGTTAACCCTACTTAATGGAGGAAGCAGTTAAGTGTGTATGTGACCAAAAACGACTCAAACATAAGCCACAAAGTCAGTACGTACGTATGTGTGGTACTGTGACGTGATCTCCTATGTACTGACCTATCCGCACCTCAGCCAATGTGAGTGTGGACTAGTGGGGGAGTGGGGACAATCGCGCCTTGCTGCAGCTTGGAAGTAAACTCTTAAACTACAGAACGAGGTCTTCAAGCTCTGGCTTCTCCTTAGCGATATCACTAGCTATGACATCTGCTAGCTAAAGGCTGAGCTGTGTTTTGTTTACAGAATAGACATATGGCTACAGCGTGAAAGAAGACACACTTTGAGTTCCTCACTCAGTATGTTCTTCTTCTTCTGTTAGGCAGTGTAGACTCTTCTTGGCGTAATACTGCCATCCACAGGACAAGTGCTACTTCACAGTATACTTCATATTCTCACTCAATATGTTCTACGTGGGTACACCTGTGTGCTGCACCGAACGTTGTGTACTGAAAAATTAAAATATGAATACATGTACCATTACACCCATACAGCTTTAAAAATACTCCCAAAGTCCTGCCTTCTACAGCTTTAAAAAGTAGAAGGTTTACCTGAAAGCATTTCAAAGACGGATGCTCTTATTCCATGTTGTTGACGTAAATCAAATCTATACAGTCAACTTTTACAAATCCTTCACACATCGCAACCTCACACTGTTTACATCCTTGCTCACATCTCTTTCGGTCTCCACAGGGAACACCATGACAGTCTCCTACATGACGGGCTTGATGCTGGGCTCGGCGGTGGCGTACGCCGCTTACAGCTTCACCGCTCCAGGATCAGGAGCCCGGCTCTCCACACTCAGCATACACTCACCTGGCAACGCTACGGGGTATTGAATGTACATGCAATTACACTCAAATAAATGGATGGTAGCACATGTATATCTACACACAAACAGCATTTACATACAAAAAAAAAATCCTAGCAATGGGAGAACGATTCAAGTGAAACCATCCAGACCCTCCAGCAGAGGACAATATAAAGACAAACGAGCTGGAAGCATTAAAAAAAACAGATGTTTTTGTGGACAAAAAAGTAAAAAAAGTAGCAGAATTATCCAAACTCTTTGCCAGCGTTGTGCTTTGATGAACTTTTCTTGAAGAGACAAAGAAGCAGAGCAGCTGCGCACCTGTCAGCAGGGCCCACAGTGGCCCTTTGTGTGGTCCACAGTGTTATCATTGTCTGCCTGCGTGTGCAAACAGAGGAGCTGACATGTGTACAGTGTAAAGTCAAGTCATATTTCGCTTTGCCTGCATGTGCTGCGGCAGCGACTGAACAAAGAGACCTTATGTCACAGGTCACATATTTTACCGACGTTATGAGAAATATTGTACAGACACAGTATCAAAGAAGAGAAAATATGATGTACGTGAAGGAGCTCGGATTTGTCCTCATTATTTCTGTTATGAAAATGAAAGTGGAATCTACGTTTGATGAGTTACATCAAAGGTCAACACATGTATGAGCTATAGCCTCCAGAAAACTGGTTTATCTTTTCACTGGTAAATAATTGGAAGTGAGTTTCCTGTTTCCTAGTTGGGAGTTTCAACTGGAACGCCTGCTGAGGTTGGATTTCCATCTCTGAAAGTTGGAACAAACCCAGCAACCCTGACTTAACAGTTCAAGATGGCTGCTTCTTGTATTTGTTGAGTGAAGAATTCTGTTTCATTTGTTTCACTTTGTCATTAACACACACACACACACACAGCATTGTTCAGTAATATCTGTGGACATGTTGCTACCCTGTCTGGCTGTGCAAACAGCAAAGAGCATTGTTATCGGGTACAGTGCATATTTGTTGAAGTTTGTAATCCTGCAAGAGTCCATGTTTATCGGACTTCTCAGTTGAAACGCTGTCAACTTGGGAGTAAATAATTGAGTTTACCATTCCTCATCATTTAGGTGTTACAAGTGTTACAGATAACGATCAACAACAAATGCAGGACTTAAAGGTGAAGTCTGCAATGTTGGGAACCCAGGTAGTAACCAATCGTTTGTTTCGATCCACTGGAAATTACTGGACAGGTGCTAGTCAACATGGCTTGCAACCCCCTGTAAAGACAGCAAGCTCACACTCACTCAGAGTTGAAAACAGTCTTAGCATTCGCAACTACGGAGCTAGAAACAGTTGCTCATCTAACCACAGGACGACTGAGGAGAGACAGGCTGCATTTCAGATTCCCTCAACATCTGGTACAGGTAAGAAAAGAACAGACATACTAGTTGACAACTGTGAGGTTATAAGCCAAGCTGACTGGCAGGTCTGTTTAACCTTTTATATCAGTCCACCACGAATAATTGGCTACTAGCGAGCGTCTCAGCATCGCAGCAGACAGTGCCTTTAAGCTTACGTTCATCTACCATGTTTAAGAATTAACCAAACACCCGGTATTAAATGTGATCTGTGTTTGTATTGATTTAATTTGGTTTACCTTATTTGGCCATTGTCTGATTAGAGTAACACTTTCAAAATAAGGTACTTATTTCCACTCAAACATTTTTTTAAATATTATATTCTATATTTTTGCAATGGTACTGGCAGCTGCTTTTCTTGAGCACTGTGAAGGTCACTTTTGAATGTCACGTTATAGGTAACTTAAAATTTTTTGTTCAAATTGTTACAAGTAACTTTTTAAGTTTTAAAAACATAATCATGCACAAGTATCAGGTCACCTTTTGCTTTGTTATTTCTGCAGCATTGTAATGAATACATTTATTATTTTCTCAGTGAAATAAGAACGTGTGGGCAGACATTAAGGGTTTCCACAGGCAGAAGTCGGTAGTTTGTGTGACCTTCATTCCCAGGAAAACAGCAGGAAAACAGTAGCCCATGTAGTAAAAACAGAAGACAAGGGTTGATGCAACAGATTAGTGCATTGTCTGCACACAGCAGTCACATCAAACATGTTTCTCCATTTGTTACCCAGAAATGTACAAATCTACGATCCTAGTGCCGTCCCAAGACTTTTGCACAGTGTCTCTTTAAGTGATGTATTTGATGTCTTTTGTAACACATGTCTTCACCTGGGCATTTGATTTAATGTGCACCATATCTCGTGTGCCAATCAAATTCAAGCAAGAAGCCAGTGAAGACCAGTTTTTATAATTTGAGTTTATACTGCCAAGTGAATGGAGTTTGTCCAGATTGTAGCTCCTATTCTCAATGGTGACGAATGCCATTTCCCAACAGATTGTGTCAAAATCTGTACATGCCAGAGCACCCCACACTATTAAACATTCAGACATAAATACATCAGAGCAGTCCGGTTCTGATAAAATCAGTAACAAAATGTGCCAAGTTAAAATTAAAGACGTGATCTGTACTGTTTGAAATGAATATTACATTCCACATATAGACCTTGTGCAGAAAATACGTATAGTTAGATATGAGGGGTGTAACGGTACGACAAAATCACGCTTCGGTCCATACCTCAGTTTTAAGGTCATGGTTCAGTACATTTTCAGTAAAAAATGCAAAACAGAAAACTGCTCATCTTTTGTGCAAACAAGAAGAGTTTTAATAACATTTAAAATCTGTAATATGTTAATCTTTACATTTGTAATCCCTTATTATTTTCATTATATGTAGAATTTGGCTTCATTTCCTTTGTTTCTGGTCATCATTAAAATTGTTCATTTTGTTCCTTCACAGGTTTGATTTATGAATACAGTGGTGCCCCGGATAACGAATTTAATCCGTTCTGGCGTCACGTTCTGTGGGCGAATCATTCGTTAGCTGAAGCGAGTTTTTCCATAGGAATACATGTAAAACCAATTAATCCATTCTAGACCCACGACAAACTCCCATATAAAGTATGCATTACACACCCGTGCACACACATTTATTCATTATTATTATTATTATTTGAAAAGGAAGTTATGTTAATTATCTTAAACGGAATGCATGAAATTAGGTCTAAAAATGATATAGAATGAAGGTGTGAATATAGTTCATAGACTGTATCGCACGATGCACTTACAACTTCCTGTCCCTCACTCAAGATGTTCTTCTTCTTCAGTGAGTCAGTGTGGATGCTTCTTGGTGTATTACTGCCATCTACAGGAGCGGACTGTGAAGTGATTCCACCTCTGTACCCTCCCGAAAAATCTGCACACGAATACATGTACCGTTACACCCCGACTGGATACACACACAGTTTAGTGCAAAGGTGTTGGGTTTTGGTATTTTAATGATTATGTGACCATACACATGCATTTCTCTATCATGACAGAACCAGAAAACATAAACAAACACTTCTTCTCAGTTAAGTATCAGTATTATGTCGCCGCCCTTTGCACTTACAATGTTTTGAATTTTTTGGGGCAGGTAATATGAGATCCAGTGCACATGCCCGTCTTGGTGTAATAAGATCGGTTTTCACAGCACTTACATGTATTTTGAAGTTTTATTCACAACCCCAGTTCCAAAAAGTTGGGACTCATAAAAATAGAATGCAATGATTTACAAATCTCATGAACCCATATTTTATTCTCACAGAGAACATAACAAGATGCTGAAACTGAGACATCTGATAATTTCATTGAAAATTTTAGCTCATTTAAAATTTGATGGTAGCAACACATCTCAAAAAAGTTGGAACAGGGGCGACAAAAGGCTTGAAAAGGAAGTGGCACAAATCAAAAACAACTGGAGGAGCATTTGTGCCACTGTGTTTTTAATGGGTATTTATTTACATCCCAACTTTGTATTTAAAATTTAACAGTGATCGTTACCGTACGTACACAGACGCACTGAAAGCAGCAAAGAGGCTGCATCTAATCTATTACTGTAGCATATGAAAAACACCGATTTCTAACACATTAAAAAATGACACACAAACTGGAGAAAAGCTGTAAATGTTTAGCGTCATTTAGTTGGATTGAAGTGAACACTGCTTTATTTTTCATTTCATTTATATATTTACATCAGCCAGTGTCAGTATCCTCTCGGCTCCTCTGTTTCCCTTTGGATGAATTTTTCAGATTTCATGGCCGCAGCCCTGTCCACAGTTTATACATAATGATGCAAACAGGCCTCTGTGAAGTGCACTGCATGATGGAGGCGACAACTTGAATGGAGCTTAATGCCGAGGGTGTTTGAAGAATGCCAGTGTGCCAGTGGGGAGCTAACCTCATTACTGTATGTATGTCCCGCTGTGCTCAAGGTGCCGTGATACCCGGGGCATTTCTCCTCCTTGTGAGCCTCTCAGTTTGAATGTGTTTTAAGTTATTTTTGGTCAAATGTGCCATTAAAGGACATGAAAAGTCGCTCCCCACCTCTTTTTCTGTAGGTGTAACTCTCTGCAGGGCTGTTGTGAGGATTAGGAGAGCTCACATCCCAAGGAATTGTATCTTTTGACAATATTTTATTTAAATTGCATTGATGAGGGGGGAAAAAAATTATTTTAAAGCAGGCATCAGTGCAATACACTGATGACACCGAATGGTTTCATTAAAAATCTCATATTTAATTGAAAATCACACAATGACCACAGATCGAATGTCGAGAATGACAGAGATAAGTGCTTTTTGAGAATTTCATGCTCATTTTGAGTTTGATGCCAACAACTCATTCTTATCTTTTTATGTTTTATCGTTGTTTCTTTTAACAGCACTCCGTAAGCATTTGGGAACTGAGGAGATCAGTTATATGTTTGGGTGTTTTTGCTGTTATTTGATGGATGCAGAGGAGAGAGGTGGGACTAGTGGGAGGAAGAGAGTGATATGGCATGCAGGGAAGGACATAGGCTGGGAACCAAACCCCAGGTTGCTGCATTACAGCCTGAGCCTATATGATACAAGCTGTACCAGGTGAGATCTGCAGACGGGTCAGTTGCATTGTCATACTGAAATAAACAATAGCTTCCCTGGAAAAGTGTAGTTGTAAACCTATAGATTTTGCTCAATATTAATGTTGTCTTCTTAGCTGTGCAGGTTACTAATACCATCTTGGATGATGACTTTCTGTTATCTGAGGTCTTCAAGATCACACCCGCCCCGTATTGGTTTCTGGGGGTCAACACTATGTTCCCACATTTCTCAGATTGTTTTTTTGTCTGTCTACAAGTCTGGAAGCAGGATGATACAAAACCTACTGCTCTGATTTGTACCAAATTTGGTGGAGGCATGTAGCGTGGGAAGGGGGAGAACACTTCTCTTGGGGTTAAGGTTAGGGTTTGTTCAGCCTAATGAGGAGAAAAGAGGCTTCAGACAGGCAGACACACACAGACACAGAAATACTTTTCTGTTTTATGTAGTTAGATTACTTAGAAGTGTGGGAGCAAAGACACGCTCCTGGTTTTTGACTTGGTCTCTTGCATACAAGCATGTCTCCAGATTTCTGCAGTCTCTCAGGGTGGCAAACCTTTCCTTCAGAAAGACTCAGCCTCCGCGAGATGCTTGTTTTATATCCAACCATGTCATTAACCTGTCGCCTGTAAAGCTCATTCATTGTGAAATGTTCCACCAGGTGTTTGTAAGCATCTCACAACCATTTTGCCACTGACGCAACTTTTTTGAAACAGGTTGTAGGCATTAACTTCAAAATGGACCAAGAATCCATATGAAACCATTGCCTGGTTTTAACGTGTTATGTTATTTTTGGACTATTTTCATTTAAACATGCAGTTTTAGTGTTTTGCAAATCATTATTTTCTTACACACAGGCTCAACTTGGCAAATTAGTTTCACTGCCGATGAGTCTTATCATTTCAAGGCATGTTTTTGTCTCCTTCTTATTCCGAGCCACTTAAGATGAGTTTAATACAAGAGTCAGCATCACTTAAAAGAAATGAGCGTGGTTTACTGACAGCGACGCCGAGGCAGCGCAAAGGGCAGCTGAAAATCCAGCAGAAGAGAAAACAGTGTGAACGGATGGTGATTCGTGTGATGACCATGTTGCAGGCTTCTCACCCTGATGAGAAGCGACCGCAGTTATTTGACATGTTTTCAAATGTGCGTTTTACCTCAGCTTTAACCTCTGTCAGCCTGCGTCTGCTTTTCCTTTCCTTTTTTTTTTTTTTTCACTCTGATGTTGATTATCTCACCGTCGTCATGTCACGCTGAATATTTTAGACTGAACTGTCATGTGACTGCGCACTGTGAAAAAAAACAGGAAGGTGTAAGAAATAAAACAAATGAAATTGCATATGGAATCTTTACACATGTATATTTATCTTCTGTAAAATAAAATATTTTGCTGAGGCCAGGTGAGCTGTGGACGGCTGTTTATTTACAAACCCTTTAAGTCTTTATTCTGGTGCTGTGGTGACATAAAGGTAGCATCATTATCATGTTCTTGTTCCGCAGAACACTTTTTAATCTTTACAATTGTGGTGAAAAAAAAAGTACTTCTACTCAGTTACATTTTGCTGCACTTCAGTGAGGAGGAGTAAAAAAAAGGCTGAAATAAAAAATGAGCAAAATAATCAAGTTAATTATCAAAACAAATAAACTAGGCAACAAACTGAGCAACAGTGTGCAAGAATAATCACCAAAATGAACTAAATGAGTAAAAATGGGCAAAATTATCAAGGAAATTAACAACACCGGACCAAAGTTTTCAAGTAAACTATAAAATGAACATAAGCATTAAATGAACAAAACAAGCAACAAAAGGAGCAAAAAATGTACAAAAATAATCAATTACGTAAATTAACAAAATTGGACAATATTATCAACAAATTGAACAAAAAATAAGGGATTAGGGTAAATGGAAGGGTTAATGAAAATAAAGAATAAAATAAAATGAGCCACAGAATTAGTAAAAAAAAATCAACAAATCAAGCAATGTCATTGCAAAGTACAAAAGAAATTACCAAAAAATGAAATTAGTCAAATTGAACAGTAAAAATGTTGCTTATTTTGTCTATTTATGTCATTATGGTGAAGATTTTTATTCAGTTTTGCTCATTTTTCATTACTTTTGGTCATTTTTGTTCGCCTTGTTGTGTGTTTTGTTTATTTTTCTGCAGTTTCGTTCACTTTGTTCTTTATTTTGTTCATTTTCTTCATTGTTTTGTATATATCTGTTTATTTTGTTCATTATTTTGTTCATCTTTACTCATTTTGTTCCTTATTTAATTAATTTTTGTTCATTCTCTTGATTATTTTGTTCAATTTGGTTTATTTTGTTGTTAAATTTGGGTTTTATTTTGTTTGTTTCTGTTCAGTTTGTGTCATTTAGTTGATTACCGGTATTTTGTTCATTTTTTAAATATCTACGTTTTACATTTTTATACAGTTTTCCTCATTTTTTTGTTTGTCTTAATTTTTGTTCATTTTATTGCTTGTTTTGTTCATTATTGTTCAATTTGGTTCATATTATTGTTTGCTTTCTTCATTTTCTTGATTATTTTGTGTATTACTGTTAATTTTGTGCTCATTTTTACTCATTTTGTTGCTTATTTCATTCCTTTTTATTCATTTTCTTGATTATTTTCATTCCCTTGTGTTCCTGTCAACTTACATAGAAAAGGTCCATATTGTTGTTTCTTCATTTTCTTGATTATTTTATATGTTTCTGTTAAGTTGGTGCATTATTTTTGATCATTTTTACTCATTTTGTTGCTTATTTCATTCATTTTTGTTCATTTTCTTGATTATTTTATCCACTTTTGTCCCCTACATGACCATATGTAGAAAAGGCACAAAGTGATGCATTAACAATTCACCACAACACAGGAAATTAATGTTCAATGCTCACAATTTCCAGAATGATCCAGAGATTCCGAGTTAAAATGTCCCCTCGTGTTCAAATAAAATCTACACCGTTGATTGTACAGGTTTAAGCGTAAGAGCCAGACGTCCAGGCGTGTACACTCGTAAAAGTACTATTACCGTCTACTTCTTGCAACTCTAGAAGTAGAAGTACTCTAAAGCATCAGTACTTGAGTAAAAGACTATCTCATAAAAAATGACAGAGTAATTTCACAACGTGGAATTTATTTCAGCCTCGCATATTGATCAATTTCATATTTTGTTTTGTTATTATAATTTTTTAGCAATGTTGTTGCTCTGCTTGTCACTTTTGCTCATCTTCGTGGATATTTTGTTTGCTCTTTAGCGTATGTTGCCTATTTTGTTCACTAACTTAAAATTTTGCTTATTTTGTGGTTTTTTTCACTTTCTCGATTATTTTTCTTAATTCATTTGAATAGTTTCTTGATTTTTGGTTATTTTGGTCATTTGTGCTTATTATGCACCCTACATTTATAATTCACTTGCCTAATTTCTTCAGATTTTTTTGATTACTTTAATCATTTTCTTTGTTTTTTTCTTATTTGTTCTTCTTTTTGGTCATTTTAGTGACTATTTTTTTACATTTTTGCTCATGTTGTGGTTTAGTTTATTCGTATTTGATATCTTACTTTTTTCTTTAATTGATTATCTTGTACATTTGTACAATTTCAACCTTTTTTTACTCCTGCTCATTGAGGAGTGGCCAAATATAATTAAGTAAAAGTGCATTTTTCATCCCAGTACAGTGGTGCCCCAGCTAACGAATTCAATCTGTTCACTGGGCAAATCATTCATTAGCCGGAGCGAGTTTTTCCATAGGAATACATGTAAAACCAATTAATCCGTTCTGGACCCACGAAAACTCCCATATAAAGTATGCATTACACACCCGCACGTGCACATTTATTGATTTATAAAGATACTTACCGGAGGAGGATGAGACAGAGACGCCATTTTTCTTAGGTCCCATGATGAAAAACACTAAATGAAGCAGTATTTTGGGTGAAAAAGGTGAAAAAATTAGGTGGAACGATAGGTGAAAAATTCGTAACCTGAAATTTTACGGGTTACGAAATTCATAACCTGAAAATTAGCTGGGACACAATTTTGGCCAATTTTTTTTCGTTACCTGCAAATTTTGTTGGTAGAAGCATTCGTTGCCCGGGGTTCCACTGTATTTCTTTGAAAAAACTACTGAAGTACATGTGATGGAGTAAATGTACTTGAGTACTACCCACCTCTGCTGTCAGCTAATGTGTTAAGTATAATGTACATTTCTGCTGCTTTAGTATATAATCAAGATGTTTGGAATACTGTACTTTGTTTTTCAGTTGAGGTCAAAAATGACTAGCCTTTTTTTTCAAGCATAGCACAAACCACCACTCTTTCACCGAGTAACGGTTTATGTGTATGAACTGAAGTAAAAACGTGTGTTTAGTATTCACTTCAGAAAGGAATTGAGGCATTGCGTCAAAAACAAAATAAATGGGTTTAGGTCTGAGAAGAAGGACTGCGGATGGACACAAAGCTAGGAGAAGGATATACAGAGTGAAGACGGCAGCCATCGTTCCTCTCATCCTGCTGACATTCAGCCAAGAAAACCACCAGCCAAGACATACATCGTCAAGTCTCATCCTCAGGCTGACAGCAGTAACTGTCTGTCCTGCCCCAAGTGTCCTTGAGCAAACTCTGAATCCAGTCCAGACGCCGGACCTTCACTTTACTGACTCCAGAGACAGTGATCGATGCATGAAATAAAGATGGGGGGGTATTAGACTTTTGCTTGAGTACTGTTTCTGTTCACACACCTCACAGGTCTCCACAGGTGAGAGGGAACACCGCACTGGCGGATTTTCACCACCAGAGGGCGCTGCTGCTCAGAGGAAAAACTCTTCCTGCCTCCAAATGCTGTCGAGCAGAGCCTGTGTTTCATTTACCCCCAGATCTGTGTCAGGCAAGAGGAAGTGTCTCATAACGGAGAAGTTCTCCGCGTTGACCTTTGACCTCGGCGTCGGAGCACAGTGTTCATGCAGAATGAACTGATCGCTTAGCGGCTCACACCATCGATCATGTATTTATAGCGTTATGCAGGTCACGGTGTTCTGCTGGAGCTCTGCAGGTGCATGTGTTCATGTATGTGTGAATGTGCTAATTTTGGACGTGGCTGCAGGGAAAGAAAGTCTCTAGCGTGTGACAGAGCAACTGATCATTAGTCATTCTGCTCCACATACAGCAGGGAGGAAGAGGAGCAAGATGGAGGAGGCAGGCGAGGCTGAAAGGAAAAAAGAGGCCCGAGAGTCTGTTCTTCAGTCAATTTGAATCCCTCTCTGCAGCCTTCAAACATTAGGTACACATGACCCCTGAAAGCAAATATCTGATCTTCACATCACCCGGCAGCGATTCAGTGCATTTAGGCACGTAGACGCACTCAGGACGATCTGCTGAAGTTTAAACCCAGCAGGAGAACGAGGAAGTAAGAATAATCTGCCATAGAAACAATATCCAGTGAGCAACAGTTCTCTGGATGAAACGACCTTATTGATGCCAGAAGTCAGAGGAGACTAGTTCCAGCTGATGGAAAGACAACTGTAACTCAAATGAGCAGCTGTGGACGTACACAAGGCTGCAGGTTTTATCTGGGGAGTCGAAGTGAGACACTGTTTCGCCAGTCAAACACACCCTCACGGTGGGAGTTATCAGCTAAAGAAGCCAAAGGAG